>JAFLJL010017598.1:42732-82872 GCA_018398815.1 Conus ventricosus | reverse complement strand
AAAAGGGGGGCCCATGAAGTATGAACAAGTAAGTACTCTTGCAGCAGTACAGTAAGTACTAAACAAGTAAGGTTACTCTTGCCCCCCCCATGAGAAATAATACATGTGTATTTATTTCTCACGGAGGGAGCAAGAGCTACCCCTTGTGTTTTACTTCCTGTGGAAGAAGTTCCGATTCTATAGAAGATCTGCATGCAGACTCCTCAGTGCCATGTCAGTCTTTCTGTGGAATGCGGACTACTCGGACAAGGAGGAACCAGGTGCGCACAAAGGAAATAGTTCTGGAACAGGATTAAAAACTTACTAAGCAGCTCTGCAGCAAAACCCAAAAGATCTGAAAACATGCGTCCACGTTCCTGATCCGGAAACATGAGGTCTGCGACATGACTGGAGTGGTCGTTTGATACTTTCCTGAACCATCCACTCGGGCGCCTACTGTTTTGTATCCTTGTTCAACAGAAGACTGCCATAGGAAACACGAACATCCATGGCAATCATACGAATGAAGGCTGTAACTAGGAAAGACAAAGGCATTAAACCCTGGGAAAGAAACACTAAAACCTAGAAAAGAAGTACCAAGTCCTGGGAAAGAAAAATACACCAAACCCTGGAAAATGTGAAGACACAAAACAATGGGAAAGAGGACATTAAACCTTAGAAAGAATAGAAAACTATACTACATGGACCCTGGCGATGAAGGAAACAGCAACCAATTCCTGGGCGATGTTGGTGTGGTGGTGGAGTTGTGATTGTTGTGTTAGTGGTATGGTGGTGGGAGGGTGGTGGTAATGGTAGTGGGATGGTGGTAGTGGTGGTGTGTGGCGGTCGTGTTGATGGTGCTGTGGTGGTTGCGTAGGGGTGGTGTTGTGGTGGTGTGGTGGTCCTGTTTATGGTGTTGTGGTGGCGGTGGTGGCGGTAGTGTGGTGGTATGGTGGTGGTGTGGTGTGGTGGTCGTGTTTATGATGTTGTGGTGATTGTGTTAGTGGTGGTGGTGGCGGTGGTGGCGGTTGTGGTGGTATGGTGGTGGTGTGGTGTGGTGTGGTGGGGTTGTAGTGAGGTTGTGGTGTGGTTGTAGTCGTATGGTGGTGGTGTGTGGTATTGGTGTGGTGGTGGTAGTGGTGGTGGTGTAGTAGTCGTGGTGGGTGGTGTCGTGGTGGTGTGGTGTCGTGGTGGTGTGGTGTCGTGGTGGTGTGGTGTCGTGGTGGTGTGGTGTCGCGGTGGAGTGGTGGTGGCTGGGCCAGTTTGGCCTGGGATAGGGTAGGGTCAGAGGTCAGCGAGGGTTGGGGAGGGTCAATCTGACCTGGGCCACCTAGCGTGGGCCAGATTGGCCAAGGCTGGCCGGGGCCTAAGCTGGCCTAGGCCTGGGCCTGGCCATGGGTAGGGTAGGTTAGGGTAGGGTCGGGAAGGGTCAGCCTTGCCTTGGCCACCTAGCCTGAGCCATTTTCACCTGGGCCGGCCTGGGAACCTAGGAAGAGAACAAGAGCAGTAAAACACTTCTTGTTCAAATAACCACCTTTCCCAGACACATGAACAATCTGACCCCCAGCTGGCCGATGACCGATCACGGATACCTCCAATTCTCGTGCCTCACAATCACCTCATGAAAAGATAAACATCACCTGCACACTGGTTCCAGGATGCACAGCAACTCCTTCAACTGCATCCATCTATGGAACACAACAGAAGGCAGCCAGCATATCTGATTCCTGGGAACCATCACCCTGACTGATGAATCACCAGAATAGGGAATCGTGCGCAGAATGAATGGCAATGGTTACACCAGAGACAAATATGTACATATACATCTATATGTACGTATTTCTCTAGCCAGGCTTCTTTAGTACCCCTGCCCCTTCCTCTGCTACCCACTTATTCAACTAATCCAACACAACATCCAGTCACTAACAGAACTAAAGGCATGCAGTGGCGTTGTTGAAAGATCCGTGTGGAAGAGAGACCCGATTTGTAACACGAATCGCGAATCGGCCACGAATCAGGGGCGAAATTTAGACATCCTCGAGAGGAAACACGACCGACATTAAGGCCTATACTGAAGCCAGTTCCACGGGACCTCTGGTGTGGACCCCATGCTGATATGACCGCCATGACAGGTTCTCTGCAAAACAAGGGGTACTCAGACAGTACCAGGGGATCCCAAGAGACGCTTCAGGAAATGCATGCCTTTACTGAAGCATCTCGTCTGGTACCACTGTTCTGTACCTTTGGTCCGCAGACAACTGTCACAGAAACCAGAGCAGCCATGTGTCACACAGGAAGGCCAGTGGCACTCTGCTCTATGAACTACAGCTCTGACACCTCCAGGGTCCCCACACCCCGATAGCTCCCACGCGCAGGAGCCTGTCATGTCAAGCTGATGCCACCGCAAAATGGATCTCATGGTAAGGCCATTTCGATCCATTTAGACCGTTTTATCTAAATACTCCGCCAGAGATATTTCTCTGTATATGTCTCCGACTACGCAGCGCCCAAAGTTTCTTATCCACACAGAAGTTCAACATCGCAGCATCCTGCACATCTTCAGTCTTGCCAGGAGCTAAATGATGCGCTGGAACGGGCCTCCCTCTAACCCCTACTTTCCCCCACCCCCAAAGCTACTAAAGCCTAGCCAAAGCCACCATTCTGCACAAGATTCCCTGTCCTAACAACCCACCATCCAAGGTGACAAGGACCTGGGAGTCGAAGTTTCTGAACGCCTTCTGCTGTATACCCACAGAGATATGTAGTCAAAGAAGGCACCGTACACCGTGTTCCTGCTTACAGAAGACCCCCACCGATCCATGACAGAGTGTGAGGCAAAAGAATGTGCAGATCTGCCCAAAACGTGGCAATGACAAAATGAAAACCACACTCTTCACGCATCAAATGAAACCGACCACTGCCGGAGAGCCTCTTCATGACTTCCCACAGACCTCGGTACAAGCACCAAGGCGAAGTGCTGGACAATAAAACATCCTAGGTCTGAACGTTGGACACGCATATTTCAGTTCAGACCTCAACACACACGGCCAAACAGGCCTTAGTGTAAAATACCAGAGTCCCCACTCTTGTGAACCTCGGTTTAGGTCCTCATTCAAAGGACTGTAAGGGATATAGAGTCAGAACCAATGCCAACTCCGAGTGAAAAATCCCCCTGTACCGAAACGGCCCAGCGAGGATTTCAACCACCCCAGAATCACCAAGATTATGAGTCCGGCGTTCTCCCGTTGAGCTATTCGGACACCCTGGTATGGTGTGGTGTGTCGTTTGGGTGTTGTGTTCTGGTGTGGTGTGGTGTAATGTGATGTTTTGGTGGTGTGGGGTGAGGTGGGGTGTTTTATGAGGATGTGGTGTGTTGGGGGTTGGGAATGTGTGGTGTGCGGTTGTGTACTGTGGAGTGGTGTGGCGTGTGTGTGGTGCATTGTGTTGTGCAATTTGTTGTGGTGTGGAGTGTGTTTATTGTGTGGTGATGGTGTGTGTTGTAGTGTGGTGTGTGTCGTGTTTTGTGGTGTAGTGCAAGTGTGGTAGTGATGTGCTGTGGTGTGTTGTGGTGTGGTGAGGGGGTGGTGAGGGTGTGGTGGGGGTGGGCTGTGTTGTGGTGGGGGAAAAGAAGAGGGCACTGAATCCTTAAAATGAAGAAAGACAAAACACTATGGAATAAAGAAGACACTAAGTGCTGCGGACGTTGTGGGCATAAAGCCTGGGAAAGAAGGTATGGACCCTGGGAAAGGACAGAACACTAAAGCTGGTACAAGAAAAACGCACTAACCCAGGAAAAAAGACACGTGTATTGGGACAGAAAAAAACCCTGGGAAAGAAGGTGGCACTAAATCCTAGGAAAGAAGACATAATACTCTGAGAAAGAAGACCCTAAATCCTGGAAAAGAAGATGCTGAAGACTAGAAAGTTAGGAAAGGTTCAACCCAATTAAAAAAAAGACGAGCATCAGCTGTGAAAAATATGGGACACTAGTTCCTGAAGAAAAGGACATAAACATCTGTGAATCAAGAAAACACTAAACCCTGAATAAGAAGATTAGCATCTCAGATCGAGGAAGATTCTAGTACCGCAGAAAGGAGATTTCAAACTTGTGAGTGTAGAATATATACCACCTGTAAAAGACAGTAGAACTTTTGTGAGGAAAGGCGATACTACACTCTGGGAAAGAAGACAATGAATCCTGGGATAGAAGACGACACAACTCTACACAAGGAAATACTAAACTCTATGACAGTACTGATAACTACGAGAGAAAGGGACAGCTACACTAAAAGAAGTGTAAAGACGAGAGAGAAGAACGAGCGAAAAATCAACAACAATACTCCCCCATTTGTGGTTGGCCGCATCCACTAGTTCGTTACATGGCCTGCTCTCCGTTGTCCGTTGATAAAGCAGCTCCTTCCTCGAGTCGATGTTGCAGTGTCTTGCCCCTGCCAATAAATAATCAGTATCTTCAGTTCAGATCTTATCCATCTTCAAACAAATGTGATTCACAAATCTGATTCATTCAATTCATCAATACTAACTTAGTTTAAGAAACATTTTTAGTTTGTGCTTTTTCCATCTGACTATATTTTGTTTTGCGCTATGTATTATGGGAACCGAGTAAAAGCTTGCTGTTGTCTTCAATGTGTGTGTGTGTTTGTGTGTGTGTGTGTGCGCGCGCGCGTGTGCGTGTCCATGTGTTTGTGTGTGTGTGTGTGTGTGTGTGTGTGTGTGTGTGTGTGTGTGTGTGTGTGTGTGTGTGCGTGTCCGTGTGTGCGCTCGCGCGCGCGCGCGTGCGTGTGCGCATGCACGTTCGGGAGGGCATGTATGTGTGACTACGGGCATGTGCTTGGATGCATATTTGTGTATGCTTGTGCATGTTAAAGCCAATGTGCGTTCAAGTATACTGTTCAAAAAAAGTTAAGGACCAACATTTCACTGACTTGTAGAAAAGAAAGTTGGGAAGTGATCAATCTCCAAGTGTAACATGAATTTATTGAATATGTGAAAAGTGTGTAAAGACAATGACAAATCCGAGGAATCAACAAACTGGAATCGAGCGCAGTACAAACACCCCATCCCCAAATTTTAAAGTCACAGGAGGAGTGTTTGTTCAATGTCATGGTTAATAACGTGTGTATCCCCCGTTATTGGCAAGTCATTCAAGGCAGCGTTGTCGCAGAAGTTCGCCAGTGTGCGCAGAAAGGCCTGGGGGCAGCAGCCCACTCCTGCTGGAGTGACTCAAACAGCTGACCCAGGTTAGCAGGAGGAGGACGACGCTGCTGCAGTCTCCGGCCCAGCTTATCCCAAAGATGTTCGATGGGGTTCAGGTCTGGGCTGTTTGCGGGCCACTGCATTCTGTTGACACCAGCAGCTTGGAGAAACGTGTTTACTGCTCTGGTGCGATGGGGCCGTGCATTGTCGTCTTGAAAGACTGCCTGAGGTCCAAGCTGATGAAGGCTGGCAGCACCAGGGGTTGCAAAATCTCTGTTTGGTAGCGACCACCATTCAAGTTCCCTGCCACATTGCGGAGAACCGGTCTGTAGCGTGTGCTTATGCCGCCCCAAATCATAACGGATCCCCCACCATAGCGGTTCCTTTCCAGGACAGCTTCTTCTGCAAAACGCTCCCCACAACGTCTCCAGACCCTGTTCCGTCTATCAGTGGGATCCAGGCAGAACCGCGACTCGTCTGTAAACATCACGTTAGCCCACTGTTCATGTGTACATCTCACGTGCTGCGTGCACCATACTCGGCGTGCTGCTCTGTGGGCATCAGTCAAACGAGGTCTTGTGGCTGGTCGTCGAGCACGGAGGTTAGCGGCGTGTAGGCGGTTTCGTATGGTCTGATCACTGACAAGTGTTGGTGGCATCTCTAAGGCGACGTCTGATGTTGTTTGCACTTGCTGTTCTTTCTTGTGTGGCCTGCCTTTCAATGTATCGGTCCTCTCGTGGTGGCGTTATCCTGGGTCGACCAGACCGTGGTCGTTTTTGCACTCTTCCAGTGTCTTGAAAGCGTTGTCCGAGTCTAATAACAACAGAGTGTGATACCCCAAGTCTCCGTGCCACTTCCCGGACTGCAACTCCTTCTTGGAGCCATCCTATTGCTCTTCCTCGATCCAGCTCGTTCAGTCTTCGACGTGGAGGCATGCTGTTGCATTGCATTTTTCACCTGTACAGTGGCTTTTAAAGACATTTGGTTAAGCATACTTTATAACCTACAGCCTGATTTAGCTCGTGCTTCACATGATTTTGATTCAGCACATGCTCCTCGGATCCCAAACACATAAGAAATTTCACCCCAATTTGTTCCAAAAATGACAAGTCGCGACACGTGTTTTTCAAGGCGCGTGAGAAATGTGTGCCACAAACTTGCAGTTGCCGCATTCACTATCAATTTGTGCGTGTGGTTCAATTTGTTTGGACCACAAAGGCGGTACAATTGAATTTTTGTGAATTTTTTAAAAGTTTTTGTGCATTCTCAATGTTGGTCCTTAACTATTTTTGAACAGTATATATATATATATGTATATATATTTATATGTGTGCGCACGAACGTCTATATTCACTCATTCGAAACTGAGTTTTGGAAAAAAAAGTGTACGTTCATACGTATGTGTCTGGTTATACACTTATACACTAACATAGGAATGCACACACGAACATTACCGCGGATACATCCATGCATGCAGCTCATATCTAAATGCACATTTTCATTTAACGAACACTCTCACATACTGAATCAATGCCCTGATCATTTTAATTTACACCAGCAATGACTCGGAAAACAACAAAAAATGCGCTGCTTCAAATTTCTTTTCATCATATAATTGCAGATTTGGAGGTAAAGATGCGCTGTTGTTATTCTTCACAGCTCCGCCGAAAGACCTAACAGAACTAATGAAGACTGACACCACTGTTAAATGACACACCCCCCAGTCACCTTCTCGGAAAACAAGCTCTACATCAAATTAACTAAAAGAAGTCTCAAAACAAGATCACATATATTAGCAGAGAGAAAACTGGTGTGCAGTTCAAGCTCCTTTTAGGTGATGAAAACAGACCTTATCATACCTACAATTCTAAAATTAACAGAGATGCCAGACTGGACCGTACCAGGTCTTCATACACATATTCCAGATGTTCACAATGTTTTTTGTTGTTGTCTGTTCTCTCGCTTATTTCTCAATGTTCAGTCACGAAACGTACAGAGTTTTCCACCAATTTGTGAATGTCTGTGCATGTTAAAGCCAATACGTGGACATGTATGGTGGTTTTAAGGGCTTGGTAGTGAGAAGTATGCAATCAGTGTTCCATATATCTTTGGTCTACCAGCAATTAAAACAAAACAAAAAGGAAACGAACGCACAAGCAAGTAAAACCAAAAAAAGAAAACACAGAATACGTCCATTTTTAAAAATCCCTCTTAGGGTGATCGCTACTATGTCCATCCACTGACAGTTCCCATGACCTGACCAACTCTTAAAACTTTGACACACGCCAGAGGCGAAGATGTGAAGGGGAAACCAAACGTTATGAGAAAAGGGCCATCAGAGTTGGACATCAAAATGCGAACAATGTTTTCAACATCCGTAAAATTCCTATTAAAATATTTTGTATTATTCTGCGGAACTCTGAACATCTTGCTTTAAAATATGGACAGTTAAAAACGATATATTTGTCAAAGAAATGTCTACCCCACAAACAAAAGAACATCTAGTGAAAGCTGGAATGTATGGTAAATTGTAAACAATATTTCTAAAAACCCATTAAGACAAAAAATCTGACTGCTTTACTGCATTGATGCACACCCCTGAGAACAAAAAAGGACAACGATCAATGCCATGATGGTTATAAATGCCCGTTATACACCCTTTAATAATCTTTATAGTCGAAACAGTATGACTGATGTTCCAAGTACCTACTTAATTGAGGAACAAAATGAAAATGTAACAGTTCTGCTACTATTATGGCATTCGAATTAACTACTTTAACAAGTAGTGGCGCACCTTCTCTATAGTCTGCGATCCTCGTGGTCGTCTGGCACCGCTTCCTGTTTGGTCTGCCACAAAAAAACTCTTGAAATACTTACGAAGAAAATTCTAACTAACATCAAGAAAGAAGATTTTAACACCTATGAATAACTATATTCCAGAAAATTATGCATTAAACCCAAGAAAGAAGTCGACGTACGACGACGTAATTCTGTAAGAAAGAAAATGTTAAACTCTGTGAAAGAATACTTCCAATCATATAATCACAAAGGCACTGAATCGTGCGAAAGAGGATACAAAAGCCATGAAAGTATGGTGAACCCTACAAGAGAAACACGTAGAACTCTGTGAAAAGGTAATACTAAACCCTTGAGCTAAGAACAATACAGAGGACAAAAGACACTGAATTGGATAGAAAGAGACACACTAAGTCATCACAAAAAAGACACTAGGCCCTTTGTAAAGAGGACACTAAACTCTATGCAAGAAACACATTCTACCTGTGAAAGGACAACAGACCATGGAAAAGAAGATGACAGAAACATCAATAAAAGACAACAGTCCATATGAAAGAACACAACACAAAGGGTCATTAAAAAGCAAGATTGGACATAAAATCCATACGAAGGAAGAGCATAAACTTACAGACGGTGACACTACACACCAAGAATGAACAGTACACTGAATCTATGAAAGGAGAAAACACGAGTCCATGTGAAAAAAGAGGACGCTAGCCCTTATGAAAGGAGATAACACTAGCCCCTGTGAAAGAAGAGGACGCTAACCCCTATGAAAGGAGTGAACACTAGGTCCTGTGAAAGAAGTCTCTAACCCCTATGAAAGGAATGAACACTAGCCCAAAGAAGAGGAAAGAACACTAGCTCCTCTGAAAGAAGTCTCTAACCCCTATGAAAGGAATGAACACTAGCCCAAAGAAGAGCAGAGAACACTAGCTCCTGTGACAGAAGAGGACGCTAACCCTGTAAAAGGAGAGAAGAAGAGAACACTACCCTCTGTGAAAGAAGAGGAAGCAAAAACCTTTAAAAGGACAGAACACTAGCCCCTGTGAAAAAAGAGGACGCTAACCCCTATGACAGGACACAAACACTAGCCTCTGTGAAAGAAGAGGACTCTAACCCCTATGGAAGGAGAGAACACAAGCACCTATGAAAGAAAAGAACACTAGCTCTGTGAAAGAAGAGAACCTTTATGAAATTCTACCCCTGTGAAAAAAGTTTTGAAAGGATATTAAATTCTAGGAAAGAATACTAAACACTATATGAAAGTAGACGAAAGAGAAGGAAAGCTAAACCCAATGAAAGGAGAACACTAAGCCATACGAGACGACACTTAACCAAGGATAGAAACAGGACCGTAAATTCTGTGGAAGAAAGGGGATCTTAAATGAGGCAGGGAGCAGTGATCAGTAAGTATAAACAAGCAAGGTTTATCTTGCTCCCCCATGAAGAAATAAATACATGTGTATTTATTTCATCATGGGGGGAGCAAGAGCTACCCTCCTTCTCCATTACTTCCTGTGGAAGAAAGTTGCTGAGTCCTAATAAAAGGATCCGCATGCAGACTCCTCAATGCCATGTCAGTCTTTCTGTGGAATGTGGACTACTCAGACAAGGAGGAACCAGGTGCGCACAAAGGAAATAGTTCTGGAACAGGATCAAAGACTTCCTAAGCAGCTCTGCAGCAAAACCTTAAAGATCTGAAAACATGCACCCACGTTCCAGATCCCGGAAACATGAGGCCTGCGAACATCACTGGACGGGTCGTTTGATACTTTCCTGAACCATCCACTCGGGTGCCTACTGTTTTGCATCCTTGTTCAACAGAAGACTGCCATAGGAAACAAGAACATCCATGGCAATCATACGAATGAAGGCTGTAACCTAGAAAGACACAGGCATTAAACCCTGGGGACCCCCCCCCCCCCCCCCACTAAAACCTAGAAAAGAAGTCACCAAGTCCTGGGAAAGAAAAGTACACCAAACCCTGGAAAATTTGAAGACACAAAACACTGGGAAAGAGGACATTAAACCTTAGAAAGAATAGAAAACTATACTACATGGAACCCTGGCGATGAAGGAAACACCCAACCAAGGGAGAGAAGGCGATGTTTCCTGGGATTGTTGGTGTGGTGGTGGAGTTGTGATTGTTGTGTTAGTGGTATGGTGGTGGAGGATGCGGTGGTAATGGTAGTGGGATGGTGGTAATGGTGGTGGTGTGGTGGTCGTATTGATGGCGCTGTGGTGGTTGTGCTGGGGGTGGTGTTGTGGTGGTCGTGTTTATGGTGTTGTGGTGGTGGTGGTGGCGGTGGTGGTGGTGGTGTGGTGTGGTGGTATAGTGGTGGTGTGGTGTGGTGGTATGGTGGTGGTGTGGTGTGGTGGTATGGTGGTGGTGTGGTGTGGTGTGGTGGTCGTGTTTATGGTGTTGTGGTGGTTGTGTTAGTGGTGGTGGTGGTGGTGGTGATGTGGTGGTATGGTGGTGGTGTGGTGTGGTGTGGTGGTGTGGTGGTGGGTTTGTGGTGAGGTTGTGGTGTGGTTGTAGTGGTATGGTGGTGGGTGTGGTATTAGTGTGGTGGTGGTAGTGGTGGTGATGTGGTGGTATGGTGGTGGTATGGTGGTGGTGTGGTGTGGTGGTGTGGTGTGGTGTGGTGGTGTGGTGGTGGGTTTGTGGTGAGGTTGTGGTGTGGTTGTAGTGGTATGGTGGTGGGTGTGGTATTAGTGTGGTGGTGGTAGTGGTGGTGGTGTGGTGTGGTGGCGGTGTGGTGTCGTGGTAGAGTGGTGATGGCATGGGCCGGTTTGGCCTGGGATAGGGTAGGGTCAGAGAAGGTCAGTGAGGGTCGGGGAGGATAAATCTGACCTGGGCCACCTAGCGTGGGCCAGATTGGCCAAGGCTGGCCTGGGCCTAAGCTGGCCTAGGCCTGGGACCTGGCCACATGGGGTAGGGTAGGTTAGGGTAGGGTCGGGAAAGGTCAGCCTTGCCTTGGCCACCTAGCCTGAGCCAGTTTCTCCTGGGCTGGTCTGGGAATCCAGGGCGAAAACAAGAGCAGTAAAACACTTCAAATGACCACCTTTCCCAGACACATGAACAATCTGACCCCAGCTGGCCGATGACCGATCCACGGATACCTCCAATTCTCTTGCCTCACAATCACGTCATGAGAAGATAAACATCCCCTGCACACTGGTCCCAGGATGCACAGCAACTCCTTCAACTGCATTCATCTATGGAACACAACAGAAGGCAGCCAGACACTATGATTCCCGGGAACATCCCCCTGACTGATGAATCACCAGAAAAGGGAATCATGCGCAGAATGAAGGGCAATGGTCACACCAGAGACAAATATGTACATATACATCTATATGTACGTATTTCTCTAGCCTGGCTTCTTTAGTACCCCTGCCCCTTCCTCTGCTTCCCATTTATTCAACTAATCCAACACAACATCCAGTCACTAACAGAACTAAAGGCATGCAGTGTGGCGTTGTTGAAAGATCCGTGTGGAAGACAGACCCGATTTATAACACGAATCGCGAATCGGCCACGAATCAGGGGCGAAATTTAGACATCCTCGAGAGGAAACACGACCGACATTAAGGCCTATACTGAAGCCAGTTCCACGGGACCTCCGATGTGAACTCCATGCTGATATGACCGCCATGACAGGTTCTCTGTAAAACAAGGGTACTCAGACAGTACCAGGGGATCCCAAGCGACACTTCAGGAAATGCATGCCTTTCCTGAAGCATCTCGTCTGGTACCACTGTTCTGTACCTTTGGTCCGCAGACAACTGTCACAGAAACCAGAGCAGCATGTGTCACACAGAAAGGCCAGTGGCACTCTGCTCTATGAACTACAGCTCTGACACCTCCAGGGTCCCCACACACTGATAAGCTCCCACGCGCAGGAGCCTGTCAAGCTGATGCCACCGCAAAATGAATCTCGTGGTAAGGCCATTCCGATCCATTCAGACCGTTTTTCCAACTATGCGACGCCAAAATTTCTTATCCACACAGAAGTTCAACTTCGCAGCATCCTTCACACTTTCAGTCTTGCCAGGAGCTAAATGATGCGCTGGGACGGGCCTCCCTCTAACCCTAACACCCCCAAGCTACTAAAGCCTAACCAAAGCCACCCGTCTGCACTAGACTCCCTGTCCTAACAACCCACCATCCAAGGTGACAAGCCACCTGGGAATCAAAGTTTCTGAACACCTTCTGCTGTATCCCACAGAGAGATGTAGTCAAAGAAGGCACCATACACCATGGTTCCTGCTTACAGAAGACCCCACCAATCCATGACAGACTGTGAGGCAACAGAATTTAGAGATCTCCGCAAAACGTGGTAACGACAAACTGAAAATGATACTCTTCACGCATCAAAACAAAATGACCACTGCCAGAGAGCCTCTTCAAGACTTCCCACAGACCTCGGTACAAGCACCAAGGCGAAGTGCTGGACAATATTAAACACCCAAGGTCTGAACGTTGGATACGCATATTTCAGTTCAGACCTCAACACACACGGCCAAACAGGCCTTAGTGTAAAATACCAGAGTCGCCACTCTTGTGAACCTCGGTTTATCGTCTCATTCGAAGGACTGTAAGGGAGATGGAGTCAGAACCAATGTCAACTCCGGGTGAAAAATCCCTGTACTGAAACGGCCCAGCAGAGATTCAAGCCTGCAACCCCAGGATCACCAAGATTACGAGTCCGGCGCTCTACCACTGAGCTATTCCAACCCCCTGATATGGTGTGGTGTGTCGTTGTGTGTTGTGTTCCGGTGTGGTGTGGTGTAATGTGATGTTTTGGTGGGGTGAGGTGGGGTGGAGTGTTTTATGAGGATGTGGTGTATTGGGGTGTGGGGTTGTGTGCTGTGGGGTTGTGTGCTGCGGTGTGGTGTGGTGTGTGTGTGTGTGTGGTGCATTGTGTTGTGTATTGTGTTGTGTTGTGGTGTGTGTTGTGTAGTGATGTTGTGTGCTGTAGTGTGGTGTGTGTCGTGTTTGTGGTTTGGTGGAGATGTGGTAGTGGTGTGGTGAGGGTGTGGTGAGGGTGTGGTGTGCGTGTGTGTGTGGGTGTTGTGTTGTGGTCGGGGTGTAATGGGGGTGGGTTGTGTTGTGGTGGGGAAAAGAAGAGTGCACTGAATCCTTGGAACGAAGGAAGACTAAACACTGTGGAATAATGAAGGCACTAAGTACTGAGAAAGATGTGGGTACTAAAGATTGGGAAAGAAGGAGAGAACAGGAAAACCTTCATTCTGACTCACTTGCTACTCCACCACGTTTTTGGGCGAAAGTGGCCAAAAAGCCGCCTATTCCTGTTCTCTGAAAAGGGAAACCAAAAAATAACGACCCTACAAAAAAATATACGGGTTAGGGTTTATTTTTTCCCAATTTACTAATTTACAAAACCTTTTTTTCCCGTTTTTTTTTTTGGTTTTTTAATCCTTTTAAAAATTTTTCTTGGTTTCCTTTTTCAAAAAAAAAATAAAATTTTTAACGCAAAAATTTTTTAAAATGATTTTTTTCTTTTAAAATAAAATTTACCAATCTTTAACTTTTGGGTTTTCTTTTTAAAGTCTTTTTCAACTTATTATATTTGGGCCCAAAAAAAACCAAACATTTTCCCCCATTTATTTACTGGAAATTTAATTTTGCAAATTGTTTTCCTTCTTTTTAACTTTGTTCTTTTTTGGCAAAAAACCAATATGAAATTTAAAAAAATGTTTTTGGCCGTTCCCCCCCAAACATTTTTAAAACTCCCCCAAAAAAATAACTTGGGGGTTTTTGCTTAAATTTAACTCTATAGTTTTATCTGTTTTTAAAAATTTTCCCTTATTTTTATATGCTTTTTTCCTTTTTAATTGTTGGCAAAAAACCAAATTAATGTTAAAATTTGGGCGTAAATTGTTTTGGGTTAAACAAATATTGATTTCCCCCTTGTTTTTTCCCCCAAACCCCAATTAAAATGAAAATAAATTTAAAACTGCCCCAATTTTTTAAAATTAGAATTTTTTAAAATTTATTGCCCCCCCAATCCCTCTCCCAAACTTTTAAGAAAAAAAAATTTTTTAGGTCTAAATTTTTAAAAATTTTAAAATTAATTTTGTGAAGTTTTTTGTTTTTTATTTGGGGGATTAAAAATGTTTTTTCCTTGGGTTATTTCAACCCCTTTTTCCTTATTGTGTTAAAGGCAAATTTTAAATTTTTAAAAGGGGCCAAAGTTAAGTTTTTCCAACTTTTTTGTTCCCGAAAAAAGGGGGGGGGGGTTTTTGAAACAAAATTTCCCATTTAAAAGGTTTAAAATTTATTTGAGGTGGTTTTCCTTTTTTTTTAATTTAAGGGAACTTAAATTTTTATTTTTCCAATTTTTAAAAAAATTTTTGTGGTGTATTTTGGTTTATTCCCTTCTAGGTTATTTTCCCTCTCCTTTCCCCCTTTTTTCGTCCCGGCTAAGGGCTTTTTTTTAAGGGTTTTAAACCCCAATTAAACCCTTTTGTAACCCATTTTTGGGACGGCCAAAATTTTTTAGAAAAAATTTTTATTTTATTCAAAAAAGGGTTCCAATTTTCCATTTAGGTTTCCGGTTTTGCTATTTTATAAAAAATACCGCCCCCCAAACATTTTTTTTTAACCTTAAAATTTGGGGAAAAAGTTTTTTTCCCTAGGTTTTAGGAAACTTTTTGGGGGCCTTCCCAACCTTTTTTTCCCGTTTTTAAAATCCCCAAAATCTTAAAAAGTGTAACTTAAACCCCCTAAAAATTTGTTTATCTCAAACCCGGTTTTTGTTTTAAAAGCCGAAATTTCGAAGTTCTTTAAAATTAAAACCCCCCCCCAAAACCCCCCCACCCCCCCCCCCCAAAACCCCCCCCCCCCCCCCCCAAAAACCCCCCCCCCCCCCCCCCCAAAAAAAAAACCCCCCCCCCCCCCAAATTTCATTTCCTTTTAGGTTTAAAAATTTTAAAAATTGTTTTTAGTTTCCCTTAAAAAAGGGTTTAAAAAAATTTTATGTTCCCTAAAGTTACTAAATTCTTTTTTGAAAAAAGAAACCATGGGAATTTTGTTTAATGCTTTAAACGGGTTTTTCCCCCCTTTTCAAAGAAATTTTTTTTCCTTGGCCGAAAAACCCCAAAACTTTTTATGGGTGTGGCCTTTTTGGGGTTCCTGAAATTTCAAAAAGCTTTCTAAAAACGAACCCTTTTTGGGTTGTTTTTGTTAAAAATTTTTAAAAATTTAAAATTTTAAAAAGAGAATTCAATTAAAATTTTGCTTTCTTTTGGGGGCAAAACCCAAAAATAAAACCATCCCCTTTAATTTTCTTTTTAACCCGGCTTCCTTTTCTTTTTTAAAATTTATTACCCCCCTTGGAGTTATTTAAACCCCCCAAAAAAAAAATTTTTTCATGGGCTGGAATTTTTGTTTTTGAAACGTTTACAGCCTTTTTTAAAAACGGGGCTGTTTTTGTTTTTGGGGTTATTCATTTTTTAAAAAAACCCCCCAAATTTTGAGGCATTAATTTTTCTTTTTTCAAAAATTAACTTTTTTTGGGACTAAAATTCCAAAAATATCCAAAACTGAAAAAACCTTCCCCTTTTCGGAAAAAAAGCTGGGTTTTTAAAAAAAAGGGGATCTTTAAAAATTAATTTTAACCCCCCTTTTTAAAAAAATTACTTAAACTGGTTTGGGCCCCCCCGGGATGAAAGGTTTTAAATTTTAGGAAACCCTTAAACTTTCTTTTTTTGGAAAACCCCAACCCGGGTTTGGAAGGCAAAAAGCGGGAAAAACTTAAACATTTCCTGGGGGCCTTTATGGGGGGTAAAAGTATAAACTTTTTCTATTACTTTTTTTCGGTTTTTTTGCTAATTCCCAAGCCCGGGCCCAAAGACAAAACCGTTTTTTCCTTTTAGAAACAAAAAAAATTTTTTGAAGGGGCCTTTTTAAAGGTTTTCCTTAAGAATTAAAATAAACAGCCCAAGACCGGAACTTTGCGTTGGATTTTAAATCGTTTGGCCCCTAGGCCCCCTTTTAATTTTTGGGGCAAGCGGGCAAAAAAAATTTAAAAAAGACTAATTTTCCCCCTTACCATTTTCCCAATGGGAACACCCTTTTCACCTTCCCGAAAGCCAAAAAAGCTTTGGAAATTTTACAAATTTCCGGGGCCTTCTGGCGGAATGAAAGAAAAAACGCTTTTTTATTCGGAAAATTACGGTTTTTTTTCCCCAAATTTCCCAACAAAGGAAAAACAACCCAAATAATGCCCCCTTTCCAACTTTTTTGCGAAAACAAAAACAAATATTTAAAATTTTTTAAAGGCCATTTAACTAATTTTTTTAAAAAACCTTCAAGTTTTAAAGGGTTTTTTTCCCAAAATTTTTTTAAAATAGGCGATGGGGGGAAATGGATTTTTCCCCGGGCCTTTTTAAAAACCCTCCCTTCCTTTACCCCACCCCCAGTGGTAAAAAAAAAAAAAAAAAAAAAAAAAAAAAAAAAAAAAAAAAAAAAAATAAAAAAAAAAAAAAAAAAAAAAAAAAAAAATTTAAAAAAAAAAAAATTTTAAAAAAAAATTAAAAAAAAAAAAAAAAAAATTTTAAAAAAAAAAAAAAAAAAAAAAAATAAAAAAATTAAAAAAAAAAAAAAAAAAAAAATAAAAAAAAAAAAAAAAAAAAAAAAAAAAAAAAAAAAAAAAAAAAAAAAACAAAAACCCCTTACTAATGTGACCCCTTGCTCTCAAAAACAGTGTTGTATTGTTCTGCTTTTGTCTGTCTTCTTATAAAATTTTTCGGATAGTTTCTCTTTTTCTATTCACTTGAGTTCGAAAATTGGGTTTTCCCGGTTTAGTAGTTTTTTAAATTCTAGTCTTGCTGATCTCTTTTGTTCAATTTTTTTAGTTTTTGGGGTTTTATTCTTTCTTTAATACGGGGCCCTAAGGGGGCGTCATCAGCCTAAACGATTTTTTCTTTTTCTTTTTTTTAAAATGCCCTTTAATTTTCAACCTTTTTTTGTTTAAATTTGTTTTTTTAAATTTCCCGCCTCTGAGGGTTTTCTTAAAGCATGATCAAAGGGCCCTTTTTTCCTGCAAGGGAAAGCGGGCGATTGGGTTGTATAGTCTTTAACGCTGTTTTTTCTAAAAAAACTGGATTTGCTTCTATTACATTTATTAATTCACCTGCGTTTGATTTAATTTCTTTAATTTTCCAGTTTTGCATTTGGTTATCTGTGGGGTTTTTCCTTGCATTGTTTTTTAAAGGGTTTGCAACTGCCTTTCCCCAAAATTTTTGGGCCCCTAAAAACCCAAGGGGCGTTTTTGATTTTTTCCCACACTGAGCCTTTTTTCTAATTAAACCCCACGGTTTAAAAATTTTTGGAGGGGGTTTTTTTTAGTTTTTAAGTGAAAAATTTTCCCTTTGGCGCCCCTCACAAAAAAAGGGCCCTCTTTTACTTAAAAAATAAATTAGGGTCTATAAATTCGGGGGGTTTCTTGGCCTAAACTTTGGAAATAAGGATTGCCTTTACTTTCTTTTAAATTTTAACCCGGGACTTGTTGGTAATGTACTCCCATTTCTGCTAATCATCATGCAATGAGACCCCCGGGGCGATCCGCCCCCAAAGGGGGAATCATCATTTTCGTCTCCCGACCCCCCCAAACATAAATAATTTTAAATCTTCAATGCCTGCCATGTTTCTTTTTTAAATTTAAATTTTTTTTATTTTGTTTTAAAAAAAAATTTGTTACTTGCATAGGGCTCGTTTTCTTGACCCGATAAAAAGGCGAAAGAACCCTTTGGCGTAAAGGGGAAATAAACGGGAAAAATTACGGTTCCAAATAATCCCATCTACTATTGATGCAGTCAAATTCTTACTGTAAAAATTTTCCCGGGCCCTGGGAGAATAAAAGTGATTGTGCCAGGCTCGGGCGCGTCTTACTTTCAAAAATTGTACTCGATTCAAAACGACACAAACAGGTTTTTTTCCCCGATTTTGGGGGGGCATTTTTTTAAAAAAAATTTTCTATAAAACTTGGGGGGCCCCAAGAAATTTTTTTTTTTACAAAATGCAGACATTTTTTTAACCTATTTGTTCATGGAAACCGGGAATAAAAGGGGGGACCCTTGCGTTTCAAGGAATCAAAAATTTGATGAAGCACTAAAACATAGAATAGGCGCTGAAGATACTAAAACGGCAAAAAGAAATTTTAGCCGTAAATTTTTGGGTAGGGGAAAATCGTTTTTTTCCATTCCCTTAGTTTTTGAGTTTTAAAACGCAGGGCGCCTATTTTTCAAGGAGCTTTAAAAAGGACAACGTCATGGGAACTAACTTTTAACGAAAAAAAACTGTTATCAGTCAACAACACCGAAGCAATGTAAAAAGCTTTTTCTACATCCCGTTAGATTTTTGGACTTTTTAAGAAACCCAAATTTAAAGCAAGGCTATTGAGAAACCCAATTTAACGGGCCCCAAAATTATCAATATTTTTCGAAAGAGTGATTCTTTCATACAACATACCCAAAGAAGCGGGGCAGACATTTATTGGAATTTTTAAAGTTTTAGTGTCCCCAGAAAGATCCCCTTAAAAGGGGTATTTTTTTGCTTTGGGGAAGATGAAGAACCGTTAAAAAAGGGGCAAGTAAAAATTTTTTTTTAATCCTAAAATAGCGAAAGGGCAATGTAAAATTTGATGGTAGTCCTAACCAAATCAAACGCTAGGGGGTTTGGGACCTTACCCATCTTTTGCCGAAATAAAAAAATTGGGTTTGGGGGGTGGGGGGGGTTTAAAAGGGTCTAACAGCGGGACCTTTTTGCCCTAATTTTTTAAAAATTTTTCAAAATTTTTGGCTTGATGATTATTTAACAACCGATATACGGTTTATGGTTTTGCCCAAAGGGTAACGGGAGGATAATCAGTTGAAAGGGGGAAGCGGGGGGTTGCTTTTAGAGGACGTAAAAAACATTCAAATTGATAAAGAAGAAGAACCGTTTAAACCGTTTAAAATGTACTTTTGGTTTTAATATATAAAGGGGCAGCTAAATATTGAAAAAAACCCAGATTAAAAGATTTTACAAACAAAATTATTTTTATTTTAAAAAAAGCATGTCTGTTCAGGTTTACCCAAATGGGGCCTACAGCCCCCGCCAAGAGAAGGTTTATTTAAAAGGGCCCCCTAACATAAAAACCTTCAGATTAACCAATTTTTTACAAAATGCAGAAAGGGATAGAGAAGACCTTTAAAAATTACAGAAACCCCCAAAACAAGGTATTCTGCTGCCTTTAATGCTTTTACATATTTTAAATTACTGGAGAAACAACAAAGGCCCCTTTTAAAGCGGGAAACCAAAGTTTTTGGTCTCTTACAAGGGGAAAGGGGGCCCCCCGCAGCTTTACCTCTAGGGGTTTGTCTTTAGCTCTCGGCTGGGGTTTCTTTACCCGTGGGTTTGCTGCTAGCAAAAAAAAAAAAACTAAACTCCAAAAGCACACGCTAGGGTTAAAACTAAAAACAGCTAAATTTTTTTTCCCCTTCAAGTTTATTATAAATAAAGCGCTAGCGGGACTCAAAAAATCACGGAGGGAAAAAATTTTTTAGCCCTTTTTACGGGCCCGTTTTTTGATGATTTTAAAAAAGACAAAAGTTTGATTTTTCAAAGAAACGGGGAAAAAGTTTTTCTCAAACAGCCAACCCCGACCCGAAAAAAAAGGGAATGCTTAAAAAAAGAAAAGGGAAACATTAAACTCTTTTAAAAACAGCTCACTTAAAACACCCAAAAGGTTTTTACTTTTAGTTTATGGCCCAAGCGCAAAAAGACCGTCGATATTGATTCGGGTTTAAAGGGATTTTTTTTTAATTTAAATAAATTTTTTGAGTTAAAAAAGAGCTCAACATGGCAAAGGGATATATGAAGGCCAAGAAAATTTTTTAAAGGGAAAAGCTTGAGAGGAGAGCGTTTTTCAAGAGCCGTTTGGATTGATTTAGAAGTCTTTTAACCCAACAAAGAACAGGCAAGTGTTTTTTCGGCTATTTCCCGTTCCAGGAAAAAATAACAAAGCCCCGTTAAAGTAATTTTAGCTTTTTTAAATCAATTTAATGTAAAAAAAAATTTAAAAAAATTTAAGAAGTCTGGGTCTCAAAAAACAGCAGATTTATTCTTTTTTCAAATCCCTTAAACACCCTTTGGGCAGGCGAACTGTTACACGGGTTTGGGCGTTTGCCCTGAGAAGCCAAAATAAAAGAGGCCGGGTTGGTTGAGGGCGAAGTCCTAGAGATTAGTTTAAAACAGTCAAAGTATGCACCGATTGTTGGCAAGTCTCACTTCCCCTCCCTCCAGCTTTAGTCGAAAAAAGACTTTTCAAAAACAAAAGGGAAAAAAACGACAAATGTTTTATGTGGTGTGTTCCGAAAGGGGCTGAAATTATATCCCAAAAAACCCCGAGAGGGTGTCTAACTATCCCCCTTAATCAATGACCCTTAACTTTAGTGGAATACCCCCTTTCCCCTTAGCGTGGTTTCCCATTGCAGTTTAAGAACAAAAAAAAAACCCAAAAACTGTTAAGTCACAAAAGGGTTTGGGGAAACAGATTTGGTCCCCAATTTAAAGTGCCCCAAAAACCCCAAACCCAATAGGCAAACCAGCCAAAGGTCATTTGATTAAAAAAAAATTTTTTTCACCAGCGGAGCTGCCACATTAACATTGTTTACGAAAAATTTGAGTAAAAAAAAAATTTCCCCAGCCCCCCCAAAAAAGATCAGGGAAAAAATTTTTTCGTAAAAAAATTTTTAACAAGAATCCCATCTGTAAAACCCGCGGGCGAAAAAGAAAAATTGTAAAATTTCTTTTAGACTGAAAATACAAAAAACAAACTTACGCCCCCCCCAGGATCAAAAAGTTTTTTTTTAAGAACTGGGAAACGGTGCAAAAAAGCCATACGAGTTTACCCCCAAGGATTCAAAATAAACTCATTTTCCTTATAAAGGGGCCCCGGCCACAAAAACTTCGGAAAACAGCCCTTAATGAGTAATAAACGATTTTTTTCTTTTCCCTTCTTTATTGTTAGGTCATGGCGTCTTTCCCCAACGCCAAAAATTATACAGGGGGCCCAAAAATTTGGGGTTTAAAAAGATTTTTACGGCGCATGCGGGCAAGTGCGTAAGGATTGTTTAAATTTCTGAATTTTTCTAAAACCCTGATGACGCCTGGAGCCCAACCCACATATGCCCAGCCACTCACTGTTGGATTTGTGGTTTTTAGAGCAAAAGCCCAAATTGAAACCCCCCCGTAAGAACCATGATCCATTAGTGGAAAGTTTCAGAGGAGCAGGCAAAAGTAAATCCCAATTTTTAAAACTAAAGTTTGATAAAAAGACTTTGGAAGCTGCCTGTATTTTTTCACAACTTGCAAGGTTTTATGACTCTCACCTTATAATGCAACCCGAAAACCCGGGCGCCTTGGGGGTTTGCATGCCATTGCCAGTCATCAAAAATTTAATGTGTTTCACTTTAAAAACATGTCTTTTTTTACGCCCTCTATGCAAACATGATGGGCTCTTTAGAGGCACGGGTATGTCCTTAAAGCCCCTTTGCCCAAAAACGGAAAAAATTTTGACTAAAATTTTGGGTTAAAAAGGGGTTTTTAAAACCCTTTTATGAATACATGAACATTTGGGAAAAGGGGTTTGACAAGGTTACCTTCCTCCAAAAGGCCTTTTCTTTTTTATTTCTTGAGGAAAGGCCCTTCAGCTTTGTTTACCAGCATGCTCAAAAAACCCGGGGCAAATTTTTAGTTGAAAAACGAGGGGGAGACTATATGACTCCTACTTAAGGGGCCCGTTGTATTTTTTGTTGGGGGCCCGCTTTGAAAAAAAACAGAAAGACCTGCTAAAACTTTTACGTTTGGACCTCCCGCATTATTTTTTTCTGCACCCGGGAGGGGAGCTGGGCTTTCCCTTAAAAGTTTACTGGAGTACGTTTGATTTATTGCCCTTTTCCAAATTTATTCAGTGATTGAAAAGGAAATTGCGTGGGGGAAATTTATTTATGGCTTTCGCATCATTACGTAAAGCAAAAAAAAAAATATTTGGGGACGACTATGTCCGAAAAAAGGGTCAACTATCTTTATGTTTTAAGGAAAAAAAATTTTAAATGGAGGGGGCTATGGGGGCCAATCCTTCCATTACGTAACTTCAAGATTTACCAGGCGGTGACCCGAAAAATATTAAAAAAGTTTTAAAGTGGTTGGGCATTTTAAAACGCCTGATAAACCCGGGGGGGCTTTCTAGAAGTTGATTTAAGAATTTTCCTCATAAACCCATGACCTGTTTAATGACTATCCATTAGCAGCGGGAAAGTCAAAAGGAGGATCCAAGAAAAACCGCCAAACTTGTCCCCCAAATCTTCAAGGAAAAAAAAAAATTATGCCCTTCATTACAGACTTTAAATTTTATTTAAGAAAAGGTTTTTTGAAGTTGACGCTGTTATCGTTTTATTGCTTTGGGGGGGGTTCAAAAACATTCATGAAACCATAAAACATGAAAACCACGATCTCAAAACCCTAAACCAAAAGAGCTTCAAAAAAAGTTTTTTTTTAAGCTGATGAAAAACAGCTTTTTGGGGAAAATGGGGGAAATCCGACAAGCGCAAAGACGTCAGTTTGGCCCCAAAAGGAAACAAAAAAATTTAAAGTTTAACTTAAAAACCCAAAAATTATAAAGGACTCAGAAGTTTTTCTGATCAGCTTTTCGCATAAAAATGAAAAAAAAGAAAGTCAAATTAGACAAACCTGTATTTTTTTTGGGTTTCCCCGTTTAGAATTATCAAAGCTTTTGTTTGTTAAAATTTTTCTTTATGACTTTTTTAAAAACCCTCGTATCCTGACCCCAGATTTACTTTTCAAGATACAAAAGGTTTTGTTATAGATATCCCTACTACCCCAAAAGACAGGGAAAATGGAAGTAGCAAAAGGGGACATGCGGGATGGTAGGGCCCCTCCGTTTTCCCCTAAAGCCCCCGTTTTTACTTTCAATTAAAAAACAAAGGGTTTTGGGAAAGGGGAAGGATAAAATTTATCGGGGAAAGGGAAATCAAGGTGATGGGGGGTTAAGGTAAAAAAATGTACAGTTTTTCCCGGAGCCAGGAGAAAATCTTTAAAAAGAAAGGGGAATATCTCGCAGCGTTGTGCGGGCAAACAAAAATCACATGACAACTAAAAAGAAGCATTTTTTGGGGCAATAAGACTTTTCATCAAAAAAGTAAAACGGGCGATCTAATTACATGAGATCAACACAACTGTTATAAAAAAGAATCGTTAAATAAAACAAACACAAAACGGGGGTTTTTAAATTTCCCGGGATTTTTCATATGCAATCGGGCACGGAAAAAACCTTTAAAAAAAATTTTAAAGGGGAACTGTTTGGGGGGAAATTACTGCAGTTCTTCTTTCAAAAAAAGATCTTTGAGGGGCGTTGTTTTGTTGTGCCCGTTTCCGAAAATTAATTCAGGGGCGGATTCATTTTTACAATTCTTTTTTTTCATTTGGGTCAAACCCCAAACCCGGATCAGTTGCCCTGATGCGAGTGTCCCCTTTTTTGCTTCCCCCGGTAAAAAAAGGGCCCCCCTTATTTTTCCCCCCCCAAACCCCCCCAAATTAGTTTGCCGGATAAAAGGCTCCCCTTAAACAACTTTATTGTTTTTTTTTTGATTGCTTGAGGGTTTTTTACCCCTTTTTAAATTCTTCTTTATTTTTTGCCGAAAAAAACTGGGGCAATCTTCAAACCCCATTCTTTTGTTGCGAGAATTGCCCAATAAGCTCTCTGTGTACTGGTGGGAAAAAACCCTTTCAGAAAACTGTTTTAAATTTTTTCGATTTAAACCCTTTGTGATCTTTTAACCCTTAATCCCTCTTTTAAGGGTTAACTCAAAGTTTAAAAACAATAATTGATTCATTTGGTTTTTAAAAAATTTTTTCCATCATCAAACTTAAATCATGCGGGGGATAATTTTTAAAGGGGGCCTCGTTGATAAAATTCCAGTTGAAAGGCAACAGCAACAGCAGAAGCACTCTTTTTTGTTAAGGGTTTCTAAACCCTTTGTATCTTAAAGCTATGTCAAGGGACTTTTATTTCTACTTAAATCTTTTTCGTTTTTTCCCCGATCGTGGGGGGTAAATTTTTGAAGCCCAATTTGGATGGGTGTCGTTTGGATTTGTATTAACAAAGTGCGGTCTCTGTTTTCGCCCTAGGGGCAGGTAAAAAAATTTTCCCAAAATCCTTGTTTAGATAACCTTTCCTTTGCTGTTTGTTCACTGTTTTTCCCGCTGTTTGGGCTTAGCTTTTTAATTGTTTGGATGCCCTTCCAATACCCTTTGGGCGAATAATAGTTTTTGTTCATTTTTTTTTTTCACCCAATTTTTGCGCAACAAAATACACGGGGGGTCATCCCAACCCGAAAAAAAACCCCGATTTTTTGGGCATCTTTTTTTTTTTCCTGTTTGGTTTTTTAAAAGTCACTAAAATTTTGGGTTTGGGGAATGCTCGTTTGGTTTTGGCCTTTACTGAAAATTATTGTTTTATTGCTTGATAAACTTTTTTAAATGTTAACCCGCATCCCCCTTGCTTTTCAGTGCGCATTAAATAAAATCTAACTGCTCAATTCTCTCCCTTTGCCCTAGGGGGCCTTTGTGATTGCAAAGTTGCCCCAAAGGGCTTTTTTTTATGTCTTTTCTCTGCCGTCATTCCCCATTTACAAATGCGAAATTACTTCCCAAAAGCAAGCGAATTCACCACAGGGCCCCCCCTATAAATTTTTTGCAGTGAACCCATTTTTTAAAAAAGGATTTTTTTTTTACATTTTTATATTGTCTGGAATTTTTCCCTTGTTAACTAAAAAATTTTTTCGTAAAACCCAAGCGGCAATGTTAGCAATCACTTTGCTGAACCCTAAAAGTCTAGTTTGCCAAGATTTTGCGGGTTTTAAATTTCTTAACATTTTTCCCCAAGAAATGGTACCCTACATTTAAAGTCCCCCAATAACACCCAAAAGGTTTAACAAGGTTAGCAACAGTTTTTTTTGGGGTGCTCTTTTTTATAAAAAAAAAATAATTAAAAATTATTAAAAAAATGAACATGTTTTGATCTACTACAGTTTAAAAAGGCGGCCTAAACCTTCCTGAACTTTTGAATGACCCAAATTTTATGATCAAGCTATTATGCCCAAAAAGGAAAGGCTGTATTTTTGGGGAGCATGTGGGAAAACAAAACAGTTCCTCGGGAAATGAATTCGCATTGAAAAAATTAACAGATGTCGCCACAAGCTTTTTTAAAATTTCATAAAAAGGTATGAAGCGCAGCGGGGGTTAGGGGGGGAAAATTTTGGGGAAAAAAGGTTCTTGTTTGTAAAACTAAACTAGTCATAGATTTGCTTTCCCCTTGATTTGAACAAGATTTTTTTGTATGATTTTAAAGCAGGAAACCATTTTAAAAAAAGTCATTAGAGTCTCTAGGTTGATCTATAACCCCAAGAAACATTGTTATCGCCATTAATCATGGGATTAATAACTTTTTTTTCAAAAAAAAGATTTTATTTCCCCTTTAAAATGACGAGCTGGAAAATCACAGAACCAGAAAAAAAATGAAACAGGGGGGAAAGTAACCAAGCTAGAAAATCACAGAAAACGGAAAACAGGTGGGGGCCATTAAAAAAACCGGGGGGTGTTGAAGCCCGGGGAAAAAAAAAAGCAAATGGAACAACAAAAAAATTTAAAGTTTCAGAATATGACTCATCATGAAAAAAACACCGCCAGCGCCGAACAAGTTGATTCCCAATTTCCCCGCTATAAAACCCAAAAAGTGATCAAGGGCCCCCCCAAAATCTTCTGGGAAAATTGAACTTTTAAAAATGTTGCCATTTTTGGGGGCCATTTTTGCTGTTGGGGGGGGGTTTATTTCGGGTTTTAAAATATACACAATTGCAACAGAAAAAAAAAAGTTAAAAAACCTGAACCCCAAAAGCAAAAAAGACAACTGCACGCCAAAAAACCCCCAAAAACAAAACATCATTTTGATCCTTTTTTAAAGGGAAAAATTTTTTAAAACTTAAAATTTTTAAATTTTTTAAAAAAAATAGATCATGGGGTATTATAAAATGATAAAGCAATAAAAAAAGACATGGGGGCTATAAAAAAAACATTTCCATAACCCCAATTGTAATCCATGGGGGGGGTTGCTTTTGCATGTAAGAACCCTTTATTAAATTTTATGCAGGGGGAACCCCTGAGCAAGACATCCCAAAGATGAAAGCGTTTTTTGGGCGGGGGTTTTGTACTATCTTAGACATTTATTTTTTAAGATAAAACATAGAATTGTAATTTTTTTTTATTTTTATAAGAACTTTGGGTTTTCTTTTTTGAGGAAAGACTTAGTTATGATCTTGAGGTGACTTAATCAAGAAAATTTAAATTTAAAAATTAATCAAGAATTAAATTTAAAAATTGAATATTAATTTAAAAAATTAATTAAGAAAAATTTGGGGGACTTTAAATTTAAAAAATTAAATTTAAAAACTTTTGGGGGGACTTGGGGGGGGAGTTTTGTGGTGTACCAGGGGGGGGGGTTTGGGGGGAAAGTGCGTGCGTGGGGTTGGGGGGGGGGGGACGTGCGTGCGTTGGGGGGGGGGGTGGGGGACTGCGTGGCGTGGGGTGGGGGGGGGGGGACGTTTTCGGGGGTTTTGGGGGGGGGGGTGGGGGGGCGGGGCCTTTCGGGGGGGTGGGGGGTTTGGGGGGAAGTGCGGCGTGGGGTAGGGGCAAAACCCCACACACACACACAAACAAAAAAACGCCGAACAGACAGGCGCAAATGTCATATAGCAGCAAACCCTAAATGCATGATCGTTACTAATTTAGAGCCCCTTTTTTTACTATTTTTTTGAAAACCCTACATGCATATCGTTACAAATTTTGAGCCCCCGTCTTTTACTATTTTTGGAAAACCCTACATGCATGATCGGGTTTCTTTTATTTGGGGAAACGTATTTACTATTTTTGAAACCGTACTGCCCGGGTCGTTAAATATATTTAGAGCCCTTTAATTTTCTATTTTTTAAACCGAAAAAGCAAGGGCGTTAAATATATTTTGAACCCCTTTAGAAACAGCAAATGGCTACCCCAACATGCATGTTTGTTTCTATATTTAAAACCCCCCGTCAAAAGGGAGCAATTTGGCTGCCGTATACCCCTAACAGCCCTGCGGGGTTTCAACTACTTCCCAATCTGGCCCGATTCGTGTTCCGTGTCGTCTGCTTTGCCGTTGTTTCACAAAAAACCACAATTTTGGGGAATTTTCGAACTAAAGGTAGTAAAACCTGTCCCCCTGAATCTTCCACTACAAACCCCAAAAACCCCTTTAATGACAATACAAAAACCCAAATTTGCTAACGTGGCCCGGGCCCCAAAATGGGAGTGACAGTAACAGTCTAGAACATTCGTAAAGACACCTGGCGCTTTCAACCTAAAGAATAAACCCCCCTCACCCCCACCCCTCACCTTTGGGAAACCCCGTTACCCCTTTATTTATTTTTTTGGGCGCTTGCCGTGCGCTGTGTGAAAAGGTCGCGCCCATCTGTTACACAAAGGGTTTTTTAGGGTTTTTTAGTAAAATCCGTCATTGTATTTTTTAAAAGCAATTTTTTGAAAATAGTGCTGGCCACACCACTCCCCTCCATACTGGTAGATGTACTAAAAGGCTGCCTAAACCCCATCTAGTTTTTTTGCCAGAACATTTCGAAATCGGGCCCTTCAGTTTTCATAAAGGCACACTTTAAAAGGGAGATGAACTTGGTTTGAATTAAAAAGGAAAAAGTTACACTCTTTTAAAACACAGATTCAGCTTGCCACATGAACACTGAAACTATATTTTTAAAAATCAATTTAAGTTTTAATACAAACTAGAACAATTTTTTTTTCTTGGGGGGAACCCGCAAAAAAAGTTTTAAATACGAATCAGTCGTGGGTTTTCCTCCGCCCTTAAAAAATGAACGCCAGTTTTTTTAAACTGGCTTTAAACTGTCTCAAACCAGCTCCCCAAAAATCAAAGCTTTATGGTTTGTTTTGCTTCGGCCACCCTTTTAAAAATGCGGGCCATTTTTAATAAGGGAAACCCCCCCCCTCAATATCAAACACGTATTTAAAACTAGCTACATTTGTTTCATTTCCCTTGAACCAACCCAAACCCTTTTAAAATATCCTCCCGTTACACATTCTTTGCCTACCTTCAAAAAAACTACCAGTTTAAGGGGCAATGAAGAACTAGTAAGGGGGGGGGCTCTCCCGTGATAGCGAGGAACGTGTTTTGCAAACGCCCGTGTGCGGGCAGGGCATGGGAAAGTTTGGGTTGCTTCACTGACGACTCCAATAATTTTTTTCAACATTAGCCTAGGTTTTAAAAATTTCCTAATTTAATTCTTGCGGAAAAAAAGTACTAAATATTCTTCTTCTGAAGAAACATACACCCCACAAAAATCTTTTTCAAAAACCTTTTTTTTACTGAAAAAAAACCGCGTCTTTCCCCACAATCCAGTATGCGTGTGAATTGTTTTTCTTTCAAAAAAAAACCGACTTTCAACAATTTCAGCGCCATTTTTCCCCCCGATACCCAAACAAGTATTTAAAAAAAAAACTGATTTTTTTTTCAAAAATAAAGTCTTCAACAAGCCAACAAACCTTTAAGATAAACAATTCTGTTTTTTCGTAAACCGGGTTTCAAACACACACAGCGCAGTTTAAAAAAATTTGTGATTGCTCAGCGTTTAGTGGAAGGGAAGTCAAGGAAGCCGTGAGCGGTGCGATTTTTCCAAAACTGTGAGAGAGCCCCAAACCCCGGGGAATGGGTTGGGCTGACGGGCATATTTTGCAATTGGGGGAAGGGAGGAAGGAGTTTTTATTTTTTTGCACACCCGCAATGTTAAAAGGAGGGAGGGCCCCCCTAGGTGAGGGGGAGCCACTGTAAACCAGGAACCATTTTTTTTAAATAGTGTGGTGTATGTGGGGAGGGTGACAAGGGGGTGTGTGTGTGTGTGTGTTTGTGTTTTGTGGGTGTGTTGTGTGTGGGTTTTGGGGTGTGTGGTGTGGTGTGTGTGTGTTCATTTCTTTGTGTGGTGGTTTTTGTGTGGTGTGTGTATCTCGTGTGTTCCCTGGGGTGCCCCCTCTTTCTGTCGTCTGTCTGTTCTAAGGGGAAAATTTAAACCCTTTAAAGGGCTTACTTCGAAGTAATCGGATTGCCTAGTGCAAACCAAACCCGGGATATGGGCGCGTTCAGTAAAATGCTTAGTTTTTCCCCACGTTTCAAAGGGGGTGTGTTCAGTCCCGGGTTAAATTTTCCCCTAGAAAACTTTAGTAAATTAGTATTAAAAAAAGGTAAACCCCACACATAAAATTTGTTTGTAGGGGGCGTTATTTTTTTTGGGGTTCTTGTCAGAGAACAGGGAAAAGGGGGGCTTTTTTGGGCCCCTTTCCCCCCAAAAAAAGTGGGGGATACAATTTAGTCAGATGAAGGTTTTTTCCCGTTCTCGAAGGCATCAACCCTGGGAAAGGAACCAAAACAAATTTAAAACCCGGGGGAAAAAAAAAGGCAAATAAACCCAGGAAAGAAGCCCCGTGATCTTTTGGAAATTTGAAACCCTGGGAAAGAAAAGGGGCCAAATTTCCAGGAAAAGAAGACATAAAACTCCCGAGAAAGGGAAAACCCAAAAACCTGGAAAAAAAAGACGAAAAGAAAACACCGAAAACTAAAAGTTAGGAAAGGTTCACCCCCAAATTTAAAAAAAAAAGACAGGGATCAGCTGTGGAAAAAATGGGACATAGGTTTCCCGAAAAAAGGAAATAAACCTCTGTAAACAAGAAAACACTAAAAAACCCCGAATAAGAAAAAACTAGCAATTTAGATCGAAGAAGATTTTTAGTACCCCCAAAAGGGGTTTTAAACCCCGTGAGGTCGAAAAAACCCCCTGTAAAAGACAGTGAAAATTTTTTGGGGAAGCGATACTTTAAACCCGGGAAAGGAAAAACACTGAATCCTGGTATAGAAACGCAAACTCTACCCCAAGGAAACACTAAAAATCCCATGACAGCACACATTACTATGAAAGAAAGGGACAAACTCCCCTGGAAGAAGTGGGGAAAAACGAAGAGAGAAAACAAGCCAAAAATCAGGGAACCAAAACCCCCCCCATTTGTGGGTTTGGGCCCCATCCACTGGGGGCGTTTAAAATGGCCCATCTCCGTTGCCCTTTGATGAACAGCTTTCCTTTTCCCCCAAATCGATGTTTTCAGTGTCCCTTTCCCCTGCAAAACATAATCAGTATCTTTTGTTTAATCTTTTTCCATCTGCAAACAAATTGATTCCCTTCAATTTATCAAATTTTAAAAACCCTTTTTTTGTTTTGCTTTTCCATCTGACTTTATTTTGTTTTTTCGCTGTTTTATTTGGGGAACCCCATTGGGAAAACTTGGTGTTGTCCTTTTGATGTGTGGGGAGTGGTGCGAGTGTGGGGCGAGTGGGGCCGGGGTGTTTTGTGTGTGTGTGGGGGTTTTTGGGGGTGTGTGTGTGTGTGGTTTTGGTGTTGTGTTTTGTGTGCGTTTGTGTGCGCCGCGCGCGCGCGCGGGGCCCCAGCATGCTTTGCCTGCCCTTTTAAGCAAAGCGTAATTGCTTTTACTAAGGGGAAAAAGAGGGGCATTTAGGGACCCCGTCATAACAATAAACGTGTTTTTCTTTAGCTTTCACCCCCGGTTTTAAAAAAAACCCAAAAAAACCCCAACAAAAAGGTGTGTGCGTGTGTTTCGGGGCGGGGGGGGTGGGGGGGGGGAGCTGAGGGGTTTTGGTAGTTTTAAAATTCCCGTCTTGACAGTGTGGACAAGAAATCCCGCCCCGGTTGTCGCTTACCCACGGATGCCCCGGGTTTCCCCGTGAAAAAAAAAACAAAAAGAAAATCAAAAGGGGGCACATTAATTTAAAAACAACTAGTTTTTCAACCCCCGTTTCTTCTAAGGTTTCGTACACGATACCCCCTTGGCAAATGCCGACGTTCCCAAACCGACGCACTGGGCCCACACCGCCGATTTTTAAAAAGTTGCTCAAAATTAAAATCAGCCCGAACCCCCTTCTTGTTTTTTGCCGCCGTTTTTTCAGTCTACTATACGGGGCCAATGGTAAAGAAATGGTGGGGAAAGGGGTCCCACCTAAAAATTTCCTTTTTATCAGCCCAACTCGTTGGAATTTTTGGGGGGGGGGCCGGGCAGTTCTCTTCTGCCCCTTTGGGTTCCCTCGAGCCCAAAAAATCACCTGCGTACCCGCAGACCTGATTTTTTAGCTAAAAATGCAAATCCCGACAAAGCCTTTTTGCCTTGCCAACAAGCCAGAAAGCTTTTTTAAAACACAAAAAATTTTTTGGGAAAAATTTACTTATCGAATGTCAAAAATGAAGACTCAAATCAGGGTCCCCCCAGGGTACAGAAGGGAAAAATTTAAACAGGGGATTCCCCTTTAAAGGCAAAAGAAAACTGTCCCCCGTGTCTTAAAATTTTTGCCCTTTCCCACCCCATTTGGTCAAAGCTAAATGCTGTTTTTTAAGGTTAAAAAAAGACATGAAAGAGGCCGAATCCCTAAAAATTGGGGTTTTGGAGATTTCCCGTTCTGGCAAAATTTTCCCAAAAATATTTCATTGTTCAAGCAAACGAAAAATTTTCTTTTTTTTTTCTAATCCACGGGGTATAAAAGTAGAAAGACAAAATCCCCTTCCTTGGTAAGGAAAACCCAGCATAGGTAAACGGGACGTTCCCAATTTTTAAAAAAATGATAAAAAACGGGGGACCTGGGCGGTTTGGGGGCCCAAATTTGAATTTCGGATTTTCTCTCCCCTCTCTCTTCTCTCTCTCTCTTTTCGTCTCTGTCCCCGCTTTGCCTGTATTTGTACGTGCGCGCGCGTGTGCGTGCGTGCGTGAAGGTGAGTTTCGAAAGCGCGCGCGGTCAGAAAATATTTTTTAAAAAAAACATGACCAATGGCCGGGGTTTTGGACAAGGGGTGGATCTCATATCCCCCTTTACTTCCGCCCTCTGCAGGATGTTTCTAAAACTTCAACAGTAGTGTGTTTTAAAATTGTATCACAGAACGGGGCCAGAAAATTTTGAAAAGAAACAAAAAAAGGGTGAAAAAAACAAAAACCCTGAGCCATGCTTTGGGTTTCATTTGTTTGAAAAAAACCCCACCCGACACTGGCGCCCCCAAAACAGCACAGCGGACAACGACAGGGGGGGGGAAGGGGGGGGGGGGTTTTTGAATTTCCCCCCCCCTGGGTGGTCAAAACTGCATTTTCGGGCCCCTTTTCTCCCCTCCCTTTTTCCCATTTTTCCCCCCCCTTCTTTTTTCCCCCCGGGGGGTTTACCCCCATTCCCCTTTTAAAAAAAAACTTCTGAATGTGGAAATTTTCCAAAGGGTGGGGTTTCTTTCGTAAGAGGAGACCTCACCCCCACAACTACCACCCTCACTTTTAAAAAAAAAAAAAAAGGAAAAGCAGAGGCCCAAATTTCCCCCCCCCCCACCCCCCACCCCCCCCCCCTTTTCGATTTTTAAAATTTTTGGAAAAAAAACACCAAAAATACCCCAGCCCCCCCCCCCCCCCCCCCCCCCCCCCCCCCCCATCCCAAGCTTTTACCAAATTCCCCCCGTTTTTGCTTAAAACCTTTTTTTAAAAACTTTCTGATGCCTGGGGGACGTTTTCTCCCTTCTCCCCCTGAGGGGGGTGGGGGGCCCCCCCGACCTCACCCTTCCCCCTCTTTGGAAACCCCCCCTTTTCTTTTAATTGATTCCGGCTCTACACCACCAACACACAACCGTTCTCACCCGCACCCTTTAGGGGATTTCTTTGTTTTCGGCCTGGGCCTGGGGAGGTCCCCTGGCGGGCGGGGAGTGCTCCCCCTCCCCGCGGGTTTTCTTTCCCCCCGGGAAAGTCCTCTCGTTTCTTGGGCCCCGTTTTCCCCCTTCGTACGGGCGCCCTTTTTCCCCGTCTGGGAAAAAAAAATCCCTCCATGATTTCTTTTTCTCGCTCATTTTTCCATCGTTTTAAACAATTTATGGAAAAAGTTCAATTTTTGTTGCACCGGGGTACCGAAAATGAGAAAACTGGGTGGTTTTTTTTGTCCCTTGGGCCAAAATTTAAAGTTATCTGTTTTTGCCTGATGAAAAACCCAAGAGGTCGAAATGCATTGTGTTTTGTCCTGTACTTTGTTTGGGCTAAGTCCCTGACAAGAAAATAAACCCCCCCCTTTTTTTAAAATTTTTTCTTCATTTTTTCCACCCTCAATCACTCCGTTTTGAACCTAATTATTGATCTTTCTGTCGAGAGGGTCTTTTCTTACGGGGGGGAGTGAAAAGGGATGTAGCCAATTTTTTCACGGTTTGGGTTTTTGTGCGAGTTGTCTCCCAGTTTTTTTTCAGAATAATCGGTGTCTGGGGGCAGAAACGGGAAGGGGCAAGCGAGCATGTCGAAAGTCTCTCCGCCTGTACAAAGTTTCCTTAAGGGATCGCCCCCCACTGACGTCACCAAAATCTGAAACAGCCTCCCACAGAGGGTGGCCCTAGTCAAAAGGTTAAGCATTTGCCCGCGGGGGGCGACGGCTGTGATTTTGAACCACACTGGGGTCGGGTTTTTTTGGCTCGGGAAAAACCCCCTCTGTAGGCAAAAGGCCCCGTAAACGGGGACCCCGGGTTTACTTTTGAGAAAAGGTTTGAGACGGCGAAAAAACCCAAAAATAGGCTTTCCCCCTTCCAACATGCCATGCCCTAGACCGGTAATCTCTGACGTTCACTTCCCCTATGTCGAAAGTCTATGAAAAACGTTTGACCCTTTTTTTGGGGCAGTGCGGTGGTTAGGTCGGGGGTCGCAGGCTGGGAAAGGGCGTTTGGGGGTTGAGTCCCTCAGAGGCTTTTCCCCCCCCCCCCCCCCCCACCACACACACATACGCCCCCTGGCCAATTTAGTCTAAAGTGAGGTGTTAATTTTTTTTTTATCTCAAACAGAAAAACACGTCCAGAGTTCCCCTTTCATTCACTTAATTGGGTAACTAGTACTGAAAACCCAACAAACTCTTGGATTCCAAAAGGGAATTTTGTTGAAACTGAAAAAGAAATCAATTTGACCCCCAAAAATTTAGATTTGTTTTTTTGCTTTTTTGGGTAATTAGGTTTCTTTTTTTAAAAACTTATTCAGGGGAGGGCCCAATTTTGGCAAAACATTTAAAGAGTCACGGGCAGTACAGTCAAGTATTTATTCCCATTCCCTTTTTCTTAAAAACTTTTCCCCTTTTTTTTTTTTTTAGATCAAACCAAACGGAATGTGCTAAATGCGTACATTACATCTTGAGGCAAACAAATGTTTTTTTTACTTTTATTTGGGGGCTCCGCAAACCCTATGGGGGCCAGCGGGGGCGGGGCCCGCTTCCCTGGGCGGTGCAATTTGTCCAAAAAGTAAAAAACCTCAGCCTGACAATTAAAATCCCTTTTTCTACAAAAAAGGGAAAGGGGGGGTTGGGTTTGGGGGGCTAAAAATCTCTAAATTCCCCTTTTTTTCTTATATGGTTTGATTTAGTTCACAACCGCCCCCCCCCCCCCCCCCCCCCCCCCCCCCCAAAAAATGACAAGGCATAGACTGCTCAAATACGGACGGAGGGGGGGAAATAACCCTTTTATGTTTTAAATAGGATACGTTAAAGAGTATGGGAGAGGAGGGTTTTCCCTTTTCCCCCCCTCTTTCCCAAAAAATTGTGTGTATGTTGTGTGTGGTTTTGGGGGGGGGGGGGGGGGGGGGGGGGGGGGGGGGGGGGGGGAGGGGGCGTTAAAAAAAAAAGGGCGGGATTTATGCAGAAAAAATTTGAGGATTTCTTTGAAAAGGCAAGGGAACTACGCCATTACCTTTTTATTTCCCCTAAAATAAAGGGTTTTAAAATTTGACGGAAAACTTAAAAAGTAAAAAGGGTGTTTAAAAAAATTTTACAGGGGTCCCCGGGGGGTGGAGAGAGAGAGCGACCCAGAGAGAGAGAGAGTGGGGGGGGGGGAAGAAGAGGGCAGACAGCAGACAGAGACAAAAAAATGAACTATGGGCCGGGAAAGGTCGACAGACACGGAGACAGGGGGAATGAAAACGAAAATATAAGAAAAAAAGTATAAAACGCAAAGGAACGAAATTTTCAACACCAAGCAGGAAGTGCGAAGAGAGAGGAAAAGAGAGAGAAGAGAGGGGAGAGAGAAGAGAGAGAGAGGAGAGAGAGAGGTGGGCCCGGAAAAAGAAAAACAAAAAAAAACTGAAAAGGGGATCTTTTTGGGGGTTGCAGCAAATCCGCCTTATGAGCTTACCGACAACCCATTTAAAATTAGGAGATATGGGTGAAAAAGGGCCGAGAGAAAAGACAGAGTTACAGAGGGGAAAAGGGGGGAAAAAGAGAGAGGGGGAGGGTGGGGGGGGGAGGGGGGGGGATTAAAAAGGGGAGAGGGAAGAGGGAGGGAGAAGAGGGGGGCAGGAGGGGGAGAACGACAGAGAGCCCGGGGGGGGACTGAGGGGAAGGGGGGGTTGGAGGGAGGGGGGAAGGATGGCCCGGGGTTTGGGGGGGAGAGAGAGAGATGGGGGGGAAAGAAAAGAGAGAGAGAGAGGGAGGAAAGGGGGAAAAGAGGGTACAGAGAAAGAGAGACAGGGAGGGGACAAAAGAAGAGGGGAGTGGGGGTTGGGGTGGATGAAAAAGTGCCTTGCTGGTAGCCCCAAACAAGGGGAAGCCACATCAGGGAGGGGGGAAAAGAAAAGGGGAGAGAAGAGAGAGGAGAGAGAGAGAGAGAAGAGGTTTTCCCCCACAACTTAAAACCCTAAAAAACTGCCCAAAAATTAAATTAATTTTATTTTGGTAAAAAAAAAAATAAAAAAAGGGGTGCTACTTGCAAAGGGCCCTAAAAGATAGTGGCAAAGGGGGGGGGGGCAGGGAGAGAATATATCTGGTCCCAAATTAGCTTTTCCCCAAATCGGGAAAAAAGGCCTTTTATTAGGCTACCCCCAAACGAACCCACAGGTCAATTTTTTAAAAAAATCAATATTTTTCTTTTAGTGTCTATTTCAGGCCTTCATTTTTTAGGGTGTGTTTTTTCATTACAGGCTGCCCCCGGGCCAAAGGGGAAAAACGTTTTCTCTTTTGGGGGTGTCACACCAACTTACCAACTTGGACCAGCCCTTTGTCTTTTTATCTAACCTCAGTAGAAAAACAAAGGCTTAATAGTATTTGAGAGACATTCTTCTTCTTCTTCTTCCTTTGTACGACCCAAAATCATTTTGCTGATGGTTTTTTTAACGTTTTTTTTTCCTCCAAACCCCGGGCCGGTCCCCCCAAAATTTTCCGGGAGTCGACATCCGGCGGGTTTCAATCAAATTTTAAAAAAATGATTGGTCAATAAAATTATAAAAAACTGCTTTCTCATTCTACCCCTATGCTAAAATTTCCGTTAATCCGGGTACCACACCCCCACATTCACGTGTTTCACACGGGGGTGGAAGTTGTCAAAATTTAAAAAAGGGTAGTTCGCTGACTCTGCTTGTGTTTTGTGTTTTGGTGTGGGGGTGTTCGGGTGTTTTACCCTCTATATGCGTGTTTGTGGTGGGGTTTTTCAAACTCTCTCTATAATGGTTTGTGTTGGGAGAGAATTGGACGGGAAAGGGTTTTAAAAAAGAGAGAGGAGAGATGAGAGAGAGAGACAGAAAGACCGGGCAGATTGGGCCCACAAAAGACAGACCGAAAAGACAGACCCAAAAAAAAGACGAAAAAAGAAAAAAGGAAAAGACGATGAAAGAGGGAAGAAAAGATCTTGGAAGGGGGTGAAGTGGGGAGGGGAGAAGGAAATTGGACGGGAAAGAAGCAAAGAAAGGAAGGGGAAGCAGTTGAGTTCAGTCGCGTTGTTCATCTACCTCCATGTCCCACTGCCCCGCAATTCATCTTGTGCACATCTTGTGACATTGCCCTTTTATTATGCACTCAGATGCTCGTTCCGTTTCCTTTCTTGTTTCTATTTCAATTTCTTTTCTTTTTTTTTCCATTGCCACTCACTTTTTCTCTCTGTTTTCCTTTTGTTTCCGTTTCCCTTCCCTGTTTCCCTTTCCCCTTCCTCATTTCCTTCTCCCCTTCTATTCCCTTCTTCTTCTTCTCTTTTATTTTTTGCTTGTTTTTCTTTCATGTTTCTATATCGTTTTCTTTTCGCTCTTTCCCTTTCCCATTGATTTCTTCCCCTTTTCCTTGATCAATTTTTTTTACAGTTTTTTTTAAAAAAATTATTTTTTTTGTTCTTGTTTCATGTAATTGATTAGTTTTTCTTCTATTATTTTTGTATTCTTTCTGTCTCTATGTGCTTTTTAAAAATTTTTGTTACACGATCCACTCCTTCCCCGTTCATTTTAATCCGCCCTGATTTTCTCATTTTCTCTCATTTTCTTTTGATTTTTTTTCCTCTCAATTTTGTCTTGCCTGATGTGCTTGATGAGCATATTGTGCGGAAGGGCATGTAACAGCCTTTAATTGTAGTTCTCTTTTACAATAAACTGTCTCGTTGACCGTTGACATTTGATATTCAATGCTTTTTCTAATAATATCATCCCGATGCAGTAATTACTGTTTCTGTAGGGAACATCATTATTTTCTTGTCATGCTCACAAACGAAGGGAAAAATACGACTTCTGAACCTGGGGGACGAACCATGTAAAATTTACTCATTCTGGTCCCCGATCACCTTTTGGACGTCATATAAACTCAGAAAATTGAGATAATCGCTCTCATGAAACCAACATTCCCTCTGCTAATGTATGTGATGTTTTTATCATTTTTTGGGTTTGTTTGCAAGTTTGTCTGGTGGTAAGATTACGCGAAAATCTGTAAAACGAAAACAAAACTTAGCAGTGGCAAGATGGAATTTGTCCTAAGGATGAACGCATTGCTTTAGTGCGGATCTGCGTCAAGGTCAGATCCGTTATCCATTGAGCGTGATTATACAAAGCAAAACAAAACGTTGATAATACATGAAAATGCGAAGTTTTATGGAAATTTAGCAAAAGAACCCTTAATTTAAGCGAAACTAAAAGGTTCTACAACGACTTTTGTTGTTGTTCCTGTTTAAAAAAATTTAACTCTTTTCTTTTTTTAGGATTGTCACGTGGAATGTTTGAACTGTATTTTCTAATCAAATATTTGAAGATCTGTATTAATTTTTTAGGGAATATTTTTCCCGACAAAAAATATGTGGAATCGATTTGAACACAAACGGTTTAGGGGAAAAAGTAGATCAAAAAAAAAAAAACAGAAAAAAAAACAAACAAACAAAAAACCAAAAACAAAACAAAAAAAGAAAAAAACGGGAAAAAAAGAAAAAACAAACCAACTAACAAACAAACGAAAACCCCAACAACAACAAAACAACAACAACAACAACAACAAAAACCCAACAACAACAAAACAACAACAACAAAAAACAACGACGACAACAGCAAAGCATTTGACCAGTTGGTAACCCACCTCAAAGGTTGGAAAAATACAAAACAAACACACACAAACACACACACACGCGCGCGCGCACACGCACACACACACACACACACACACACACACACACACACACACACACACACACACACACACACATCTCTGCACTTCAGAGAGAGAGAGAGAGAGAGAGAGATGAAGAGAGGAGAGAGAGAGAGAGAGAGAGAAGAGAGAGAGGAGAGATGCAAATTTTAGACATAAAGCCCGATTTCATGCCCTGTCAGAGCTGTCCTACTCCGATTCTTCAACTCTCTCATCCTGTCGTCCCCGTCACTGGCAGCACAGCAAACCAGAGTCTGGAACCAGGGGAAAATCTCGCAGCCTACCTCTGTACAATTTGGACAGGTTAAAGCCCCTCCCTGCTTGCAGACTTGCTGTACATTCTGATCCTTGCCCCCTCAATAACTTAAACGCGTGTCCGGCAAAGTCTCCGGGTATGAGAGGTGTGTTTGTGGTTTCAGTCGATTAGACACGGTGTGATCCCGTGAACAAATGATCAGTGGTATGACAGACACTACGTCACCTTTCTGAAAAATCAAACCCCTAACTGGGTTGGACACAGGGTGGTCTTTGGGATGTTCTGAAAAAAGCCAGGCAAAAGTCAGTCCCCCCGAGGGTCAGATACAACGTCTGGATTTTGGACTGTCTAGCAAGCCCAAAGGGTCCCTCGGAAGAAGTGAAAAATATGCCTGACACTGCCAAAAGTCTGGCAAGTCTCAGTTGTTGTTGTTGTTGTCGTACCCTGGGTGAAAGACTCCAAGGATGATTTAAAAAAGCCGAAGTACTTGAATACTATGGTACAAATGCATCAGCTGGGGATGAGAACATTTCGCATGTGACCGTTTTGATTACCCCGCCCCATGGGCAGCCACACGCCAACTTTGGGGATTTTGGAGACTGATAATGTTATGCTAAGAGCTTGCCAAACTGAAGACAATCCCCGCATAACAATCCAGAGCATAACAACATTTTGATGTAGACTTGGATGGACGTATCATTGTGGAGAGCCATTGCATTAACAAACTGGTGAACTACAGCACGCCAAATTCAGAATCACGAAAGAAACGAGCCCCGAGCTATTTGTAAACCTCAGCAGAACAGAGAAAAAGCAAACAAATAACATCGTAAAAAATATGGGGAGCCTCCCCCTTCCCCACCCCACGAATAAAATTAATAACTAAATACCGGAATAGTCAATTGAAATAAACCAAAAAAAAAAAAAGAAAGAAGATATAAGAAGAGCCATGTCACAAATTTAGTCTCAGCCATCATGAAATAGCGAAGCAAAGTTTTACAGTGGTGGGGTAGAGACGGGGAAGAGACACGGTTAGAGGAGAGGGGGTGCGTGTGCTTTGGAGAGAGAGAGAGAGAGAAGAGAGAGAGGGGGGGGGGGAGAGAGAGAGAGAGGGGAGAGAGAGAGAAGAGAGAGGAGAAGGGGAGAGAGATTTACTAAAAGCGGTCAATGACGAAGCCAGCACCAAAGCGATGGGTAAAATGGAAGACAGGTTTGAATTGACTGATTCCACCATTCAAATCACTCGCGTTTTTACGAGAAACG
>JAFLJL010017598.1:35232-37732 GCA_018398815.1 Conus ventricosus | reverse complement strand
GAGAGAGAGAGAGAGAAGAGAGAGAGAGAGAGATATTGTGTATAGGTGTGAATATGTTGCCCCTCCCCCTCCCCCTCCCCAGTTAGTACGTAAACCCATCCCCTTCTTCCCTCCACCCTCATAGCATCAACACCTTAAAGTAACATGTACCAACCCACCACTTCAATCTCAGCCACAATATCCTCCCACAACACACACACTTTCTACCTTATCTCCCACTATTCACCTCACACATAACTTATAGCTATCTTATTTACACATTTATTATCATTATTATTTTCATTTTTTTATTTTTATTTTTTATTTTTATTTTTTAATTTATTATTATTTTTTTCAATGTTTCTTTTATTTAGTTATTTGATTATTATAAAAATGTATTTTCTAAATATATTTCTGCATCATGCTTTCGTTGTTAGCAGTATCATTCAGTAATACTATTGCTAGTATTGATACTACCACTAGCATTGACATCACCATCGCCTTCGCCTCTGGGACTGTTGCCACGGCAACCCTGCTGTTTAAGAATCCTCTAACCCACTCTCCTTTCTCCCATACCCATACTTATTGACACCAAGATTAGTAGTAATCTTGTCCTTCCCCCCCCCCCCCCCCCCCAATATTTTGACCATTATTAGTATTCCTATCAGTAATATTATTATCATCATTACGACTTTGACTCACTCACTATTTACCTTCCAACAGCCTCGTTCTCATTCAACGCCTTCTTCCTTGCGCTGAACCCTAAGCGATCTGAAGCGATCAAAGCTAAGTGAATTTTCGTTGTTTTATTCGTTTATGTATCACCCGAGGAAGACCAAAGAGGTCGAAACGGGTTGTGCTTTGTCTTGTGACTCGTTTGTCCACGTTCTCTGGGCGGTTTGCTAACATTTATTTCAAACAAAATTTAGTTAAAAAAAAAAGCCTCATGTGGTTGTGGACAGAGCATCACAGTTGATCATATTATCTCATGTGCCACTAACAAACAATTAATACCCACGCTTTCTAGATATACTATTAGAAATATTTTCGAATCACCAGTATTAACCTATGGATTCTTTCTTTCTTTATCAAAAGGTCCAATAAGTAAGTACTTATAATTTCTTACATTTATTATCTCTTACTTATGAGGTTACTTTTAAGTGAGTCAATCATTTACCTACTACTAAATCTACATAATATGTACGAAAGGACCATCTTCATCCGTCCCTGCCTCTCACTGTTCTCTCTCGTATCAAAACCATTTGTAGTTTTCTAGCTTTATCATGAGGGTTTTGTTTGTTTGTTTGTTTGTTTGTTTTTGTTGATGTAGGTTTTTTTTTGTTTTGTTTGTCTAATATCACCTAGAGTGGATAGACGTAAAATTTGAAACTAACTAACACACACATAAACACACAGTCCCTTATCAGGTATGCAACATTACGCGGTGCGAACGCACACACACACACACACACACACACACAACACACACACACACACACACACACACACACACACACACACACACCCACACACACACACACACACACACACACACACAGTCTCTTATCAGTTGTGCAACAGCACGCGGTGCGAAGAACATAACGGCACATGTTCCAGCTTATGATTTAATGACGAAGTATGCGAGGAATCTACAGAGACAATATAAATGGGACAGCTGAACACTGCCGTCATCCGCTGACTGACGAGAGTGGAAAGCCTCGGAACATTGTGTACTGGCACATTTCTCTGCGAGGAACCAGACATTTGGCTGCTGACAGCATGATCTGCCTCCCATTGCTTGCCATCACTATGCTCTTGTTTTCATCGCTGAATGCTCAACGTAATCTCTCTCTGTCTCTCTGTTCTCTCTCTGTCTCTCTGTTCTCTCTCTCTCTCTCTCTCTCTCTCTCTCTCTCTCTCTCTCTCCTCTCTCTCTCTCTCTCTCTTCTCTCTCTCTCCTCTCTCTTGCCAGCGGGTCGTCTTGGTACCATGCCTTCAGCCCTCTTGTTTTCTGGGCGTCATGTGGTTCCTTTCTGCCACAGTATATCGCCTTCATGTTGAGGAGGGCCTGACAGGGACTGCCATGAGATTCACCACTCTGACGCTACGAAACAAAGTTGCCGGTGTCACCTTAGGCTTGCTCTTCACGCTGATGCTCTGTGGCAGTTTGCTTTAACGGTGCGGAGGCATCGAACAGAACCCTGGACCCAAGAACCTTCAGCAGCTGAGAGTCAACAGCTTGAGTGCCACTGCAGGACGCAGGATCAGCACGGACCGGACCGGCGCTTTTCCGGACAACAGGCAGCGGAATTCCACTTCAGCAGCCAAAGATCGCTGACGTGATGAACAAGTTGTGGATGTAAGTCTGGTAAATTGGACTGAAGCTCGGAGGACCTTCGGTACCAGTTTGCTGCACTATACAGTGGTTCAATGATCTGCGCTGAGGAAAGTGGGGTCTTTTAGAAAGGAAAGCATCGAGCTCTCAAAGAAAAATTATGATCGTTTAGCTAAGGTAGAACAC
>JAFLJL010017598.1:21102-28602 GCA_018398815.1 Conus ventricosus | reverse complement strand
CTCCCATAATAAAACCTAACACAGAGTAACTTTTATTCAAGACTGGCACAGCCTTTTACACTTCAATAAAGTCAGACAAATACAAAGACGAACAATCTAACAGTGGGGGAAACCAAGCGCAGGCCAACATTTCCTGATAAATGTTTCACAGCTGGTAAACAGAGAGCTGGCCAGACTTGATCATTGTTTGACAGTGGTAATAGAGAGGACGCTTCAGGCCGTCTGTCCGTGATGGCTGCTTGTGCAGAGAGGGAGGACTGATCTTGAGGCAACAGCTGAAGTCCGTGATGGCTGCTTGTGCAGAGAGGGAGGACTGATCCTGAGGCAACAGCTGAAGTCCGTGATGGCTGCTTGTGCAGAGAGGAAAGACTGATCTGGAGGCAACAGCTGAAGTCCGTGATGGCTGCTTGTGCAGAGAGGGAGGACTGATCTTGAGGCAACAGCTGAAGTCCGTGATGGCTCCTTGTGCAGAGAGGGAGGACTGATCTTGAGGCAACAGCTGAAGTCCGTGATGTCTGCTTGTGCAGAGAGGGAGGACTGATCTTGAGGCAACATCTGAAGTCCGTGATGTCTGCTTGTGCAGAGAGGGAGGACTGATCTTGAGGCAACAGCTGAAGTCCGTGATGTCTGCTTGTGCAGAGAGGGAGGACTGATCTTGAGGCAACAGCTGAAGTCCGTGATGGCTGCTTGTGCAGAGAGGGAGGACTGATCTTGAGGCAACAGCTGAAGTCCGTGATGGCTGCTTGTGCAGAGAGGGAGGACTGATCCTGAGGCAACAGCTGAAGTCCGTGATGGCTGCTTGTGCAGAGAGGGAGGACTGATCTTGAGGCAACAGCTGAAGTCCGTGATGGCTGCTTGTGCAGAGAGGGAGGACTGATCCTGAGGCAACAGCTGAAGTCCGTGATGGCTGCTTGTGCAGAGAGGGAGGACTGATCCTGAGGCAACAGCTGAAGTCCGTGATGGCTGCTTGTGCAGAGAGGGAGGACTGATCTGGAGGCAACAGCTGAAGTCCGTGATGGCTGCTTGTGCAGAGAGGGAGGACTGATCTTGAGGCAACAGCTGAAGTCCGTGATGGCTGCTTGTGCAGAGAGGGAGGACTGATCTTGAGGCAACAGCTGAAGTCCGTGATGTCTGCTTGTGCAGAGAGGGAGGACTGATCTTGAGGCAACAGCTGAAGTCCGTGATGGCTGCTTGTGCAGAGAGGGAGGACTGATCTTGAGGCAACAGCTGAAGTCCGTGATGGCTGCTTGTGCAGAGAGGGAGGACTGATCTGGAGGCAACAGCTGAAGTCCGTGATGGCTGCTTGTGCAGAGAGGGAGGACTGATCTTTAGGCAACAGCTGAAGTCCGATATGGCTGCTTGTGCAGAGAGGGAGGACTGATCTTGAGGCAACAGCTGAAGTCCGTGATGGCTGCTTGTGCAGAGAGGGAGGACTGATCTTGAGGCAACAGCTGAAGTCCGTGATGGCTGCTTGTGCAGAGAGGGAGGACTGATCTTGAGGCAACAACTGAAGTCCGTGATGGCTGCTTGTGCAGAGAGGGAGGACTGATCTGGAGGCAACAGCTGAAGTCCGCGATGGCTGCTTGTGCAGAGAGGGAGGACTGATCTTGAGGCAACAGCTGAAGTCCGTGATGGCTGCTTGTGCAGAGAGGGAGGACTGATCTGGAAGCAACAGCTGAAGTCCGTGATGGCTGCTTGTGCAGAGAGGGAGGACTGATCTTGAGGCAACAGCTGAAGTCCGTGATGGCTGCTTGTGCAGAGAGGGAGGACTGATCTTGAGGCAACAGCTGAAGTCCGTGATGGCTGCTTGTGCAGAGAGGGAGGACTGATCTTGAGGCAACAGCTGAAGTCCATGATGGCTGCTTGTGCAGAGAGGGAGGACTGATCTTGAGGCAACAGCTGAAGTCCGTGATGGCTGCTTGTGCAGAGAGGGAGGACTGATCTGGAGGCAACAGCTGAAGTCCGTGATGGCTGCTTGTGCAGAGAGGGAGGACTGATCTTTAGGCAACAGCTGAAGTCCGTGATGGCTGCTTGTGCAGAGAGGGAGGACTGATCTTGAGGCAACATCTGAAGTCCGTGATGGCTGCTTGTGCAGAGAGGGAGGACTGATCTTGAGGCAACAGCTGAAGTCCGTGATGGCTGCCTGTGCAGAGAGGGAGGACTGATCTTGAGGCAACAGCTGAAGTCCGTGATGGCTGCTTGTGCAGAGAGGGAGGACTGATCTTGAGGACAACAGCTGAAGTCCGTGATGGCTGCTTGTGCAGAGAGGGAGGACTGATCTTGAGGCAACAGCTGAAGTCTGCTGATTCTGGAATGACACGTGAGCACGCACCTCCATACTCCCAGTGATTGTGTGTGTGTGTGTGTGTGTGTGTGTGTGTGTGTGTGTGTGTGTGTGTGTGTGTGTGTGTGTGTGTGTGTGTGTGTGTGTGTGTGTGTGTGTGTGTGTGTGTGTGTGTAACTGTGTCTGCGTCGTTGTGTCTCTCCCTTCTTCCGTCTCTTCCTCTGTCTCTGTCTCTCTCCCTCCCTCCCCCTCACACACACACACACACACACACACACACACACACACACACACACACACACACACACACATATATATATATATATATATATATATATATATTATATATATATATATATGGACAGAGAGAGAGAGAGAGAGAGAGAGAGAGAGAGAGAGAGAGAGAGAGAGAGGAGAGAGAGAAGAGAGAGAGAGAGAGAGAATGGTACTGAGGTACTAAAGATAAAAACATAGACTACAACATATCTTGGAAAATCTTAAAAAGAGCAGCACCATACAACAACATTTTAAAAAAATGTAATCTATGCCTTACAGAGAAATACATTATACTATTAAACCACAGTTGGCAACTCTAAATGTTAGAACAGAAATGGTTAACAATTGCAGACACAGATGGAAGTTCCTATCAGTGAATAAAACCAACACCTGAAAAACACATGTAGCACGGGAAAAAACAACAGCAAGCCAGCTAGCAATATATATATATATATATATATATATATACGTGGCACTGGCAATACAAGCTCATCACATCCTGACGACCGCACAGCGTGAAACAAATTTGTAGATGATATATATATACACGCACATATGCACAAACGCACGGCCGAGCGCACGCACACACACACACACACACACACACACACACACACACACACACACACACCACACACACACGTACACACACACGCACACACACACACAACACACGCACAAACACACGCACGCACGCACACACACACGCACGCACGCACGCACACACACACGCACGCACGCACGCACGCGCACACACACACACACACACACACACACAGTGAGTACGCCATGTCAGGCGGTGGTATATGGATGTGAAGATCCATACGCCACGTGTTTCAGCCTTCGACTGAGCCGTCGAAATGCGCATGTAACTCACAGTGACAAAATAAATGTGACAGCTGAATAGCGACATTATCTTTTGCGTGACGAAACTGGAGAGATATTTGACAACTCTTCTTTCGCGCATAACGTTCCTCGTCAAACGTCGAGTGATTTGAATGGTGGAATCAGTCAATTCAAACCTGTCTTCCATGTTTACCCATCGCTTTGCTGCTGGCTTCGTCATTGACTGCTTTTGGTAATCTCTCTCTCCTCTCTCTCTCTCTCTCTCTCTCCCTCCCTCCCTCCCCCCCTCTCTCTCTCTCTCTCTCTCTCTCTCTCTCTCTCCTCTCCAAAGCACACGCACCCCTCTCTCCTCTAACTGTGTCTCCTCCCCGTCTCAAACCCCACCACTGTAAAACTTTGCTTCGCTATTTTCATGATGGCTGAGGACTAAATTTTGTGAGATGGCTCTTCTTATATCTTCTTTTTTATATTTATTTGTTTATTCATTTGACTATTCCGTATTTAGTTATTAATTTTATATGTAGGGGTGGGGAAGGGGAGGCTCCCCTGTATTTGTCTACAATGTTTATTTGTTTGCTTTTATCTCTATTCTGCTGAGGTTTACAAATAGCTCGAGGCTCGTTTCTCTCGTGATTCTGAATTTGGCGGTGCTGTAGTTCACCAGCTGTTAATGCAATGGCTCTCCACAATGATACGTCCATTCAAAGGCTACATCAAAATGTTGTTATGCTCTGCATAGTTATGCGGGGATTGTCTTCAGTTGTGACAAGCTCCTAGCATAACACCATCAGTCTCCAAAATCCCCCAAAGTTGGAGTCTGACTGCCCATGTGGCGGTGTAATCAAAAACGGTCACACGCGTAATGTTCTCATCCCCAGCTGATGCATTTGTACCATAGTGTTCAAGTACTTCGGCTGTTTGGATCATCCTTGGAGTCTTTCAGCCAGGGTACGACAACAACAACAGCTGGGACTTGCCAGACTTTGGCAGTGTCAGACATATCTTTCACTTCTTCCTGAGGGATCCTTGGCTTGCTAGACAGTCAAACGTCAGACGTTGTATTTGACCCTCAGAGGACTGAATATTGCCTGGCTTTATTCAGATCAGTCCCCAAAGACCACCCTGTGTCCAAACCAGTTAGTGTTTGAGTTTACAGAAAGGTGACGTAGTGTCTGTCATACCACTGATCATTTGTTCACAGGATCACACCGTGTCTAATCGACTGAAACCACAACACACAACCTCTCATACCCGGAGACTTTGCCGGACACGCGTTTGTCATTGAGTGGGCAAGGATCAGAATGTACAGCAAGTCTACCAGAGCGGAGGGGCTTTAACCTGTCCAAATTGTACAGAGGTAGGCTGCAAGATGTTCCCTGGTTCCAGACTCTGTGGCTTGCTGTGCTGCCAGTGACGGGGATGACAGGATGAGAGAGTTGAGGAGATCGGAGATAAGGACAGCTCTGACAGGGCTTCATGTCTGAAATGTGCATCTCTCTCTGCGTTCCTTCTCTCCTCTCTCTTCTCTCTCTTCTCTCTCTCTCTCCTCCCCTCTTCTCTCTCTCCTCTCTCTGGCCTCTCCTCTCTCTCTCTCTCTCCTCTCTCTCTCTCCTCTCTCTCTCTCTCTTCTCTCTCTCTCTCTCCTCTCTTCTCTCTTCCTTTGCTCTCTCTCTCTTCTCTCTCTCTCTCTTTCTCTCTCTCTCTCTCTCTCTCCTCCTCCTCTCTCTCTCTCTCTCTCTCTCTCTCTGCGTCTCTCTCTCTCTCTCTCTCTCTCTCTTCTCTCTCTCTCTCTTCTCTCTCTCTCTCTCTCTCTCTCTCTCTCTCTCTCTCTCTCTCTCTCTCTCTCTCTCTCTCTCCTCTCTCTCTCTCTCTCTCTCTCTCTCTCTCTCTCTCTCTCTGCGCTCTCTCTCTCTCTTCTCTCTCTCTCTCTCTCTGCGTCTCTCTTCTCTCTCTCTCTCTCTCTCTCTCTTCTGCTCTCTTCTCTCTCTCTCTCTCTCTCTCTCTCTCTCTCTCTTCTCTCTCTCGTCTCTCTCTCTCTCTGCGTCTCTCTCTCTCTCTCTGCGTCTCTCTCTCTCTCTCTCTCGTCTCTCTCTTCTCTCTCTCTCTCCTCTGCGTCTCCTCTCTCTGCTCTCTCTCTCTCTCTCTCTCCTCTGCAGGTCTCTCTCTCCTCTGCTCTCTTTCTTCTCTTTCTTTCTGCTTCTTTCTCTGTCTTCTTTTCTGGTGTGTTTGTTGTTGTTGTGTGTTGTGTGTGTTTTGTGTTGTGTTTTGTTTTTTTGTTTTTCCCTTTGTGTTTCCAATGGTCAATGTTTTGTTGTTGTTGTTGTGTTGTTGTGTTGTTGTTGTTGTTGTGTGTTGTTGTTTTTTGTTGTGAGTTGTTTGTTATTTTGTTTGTTTGTTTGTTGTTGCTTTCTTCTTTTTTTTTTTGTTTCCGTTTTTTGAACTTTTTTTTTTTTGCTGTTATTTTTTTGTTTTGTAATCTACATTGTCCCCTAAACGTTTGTGTTCAATATCGATTCGCATATTTTTTTGTTTGGCAAAAATTTCCCTAGAAAATACAGATCTTCAAAATATTTTTTAGTCAGCAACATTCCACTGAACAATCTCTAAAAAAAAAAGAGTTAAAGTTTTTTGAAGCAGGAACAACAACAAAGTCGTTGTAGAACCTTTTAGTTTCGCTTTATTAAGGAGTCTTTGCTAAAATTCATACGTTCATTATCAACGTTTTGTTTTGCTTTGTATAATCACACTCAATGGATAACGGATCTGACCTTTGACGCAGATCCGCACTAAAAATGCAATGCGCTCATCCTTGGGACAAATTCTATCTTGCCACAAAGTTTTGTTTTCGTTTGACAGATTTTCACGTAATCTTACCACCAGACAAACTAGCAAACAACCAAAGATGATGTAAACATCACATACATTAGTAGAGGCAATGTTGGTTTCATGAGAGCGATTATCTCATTTTCTGAATTTATACGACGTCCAAAAGGTGATCGGGCACCAGAATGAGTAGAATTCTTACATGGTTCGTCACCAGGTTCAGAAGTCGTATTTCCATTCGCTTGTGAGCATGAGCAAGAAAATAATGGTGTTCCCTACAGAAACAGTAATTACTGCTATCGTATGATATTATTAGGAAAAAACAACAACATTAGAATATAAAAACGTCAACGGTCAACAAGACAGTTATTGTAAAAGAGAACTACAATTAAAGGCTGTTACATACCTTTCCGCACAATATGCTCATCATGCACATCAGGGCAGAGACAAAATTGAGAGAGAAAAAAATCAAAAGAAAATGAGAGAAAACGAGAAAGATCAGGGCGGATAAAATGAACGGGGAAGGAGTGGATCGTGTAACAAAAAATAAAAAAAAAACATAGAGACAGAAAGAATTAAAAAAATAATAGAGAAAAAAAAACTAATCAATTACATGAAACAAGAACAAAACAAAAACAAAAACAAAAGAACTGTAAAAAAAAAATCAACAGGAAAAGGGGAAGAAATCAATTAAAGGGAAAGAGCGAAAAGAAAACGAAATAGAAACATGAAAAAAAAAAGAAAAAAAAAGAAAAGAGAAGAAGAAGAAGAAGAAGAAGAAGGGATAGGAGGAGGAGAAGGAAGATGAGGAAGGAAGGAAGCAGGGAGCGAAACGGAAAACAAAAGGAAAACGGAGAGAAAAAGTATGTGGCAATGGAAAAGGACAAGGAATGAAATTGAAATAGAAACAGAGAAAAGAAACGGAACGAGGCATCTGAGTGCATAATAATGACAATGTCACAAGCTGTGCACAGAGATGAATTGCGGGGCAGTGGGACATGGAGGTAGATGAACAACGCTGACTGAACTCAACTGCTTTCCCCTTCCTTTCTTTGCTTCTTTTCCCCCCGTCCATTTCCTTCTCCCCTCCTCCACCTTCACCTCCATCCAAGATCTCTTCTTCCTCCTCTTTCATCGTCTTTTCTTTTCTTCTTCTTCGCCTTCTTTTTGTCTGTCTGTCGTCTCTCTCTCTCTCATCGCTCTCTCTCTCTCTCGTCCAATTCTCACCAACACACACGCATATACATACACGCACGCATGCGCGCGCGCAT
>JAFLJL010017598.1:7500-20102 GCA_018398815.1 Conus ventricosus | reverse complement strand
CTCTTCTAGTCTGCTCTTCAAATGGACATGGTTGCTTTTCTTTTCTTTCTTTTTTTTTTTTTCTCTTCATCAGTTAGCAACTCTCTCTCTCTCACATCTCTCCTTAGTCCTCCCTCTGCAGACTCTATCTGGTGCTAATGCTACAGCTCGGTTCTCTTCACTCCTCCTCTCAATCTCTCTGCCCTTCTCCTGTGCAGAGCCTACACCCAGAACCTCTTCCTCTCTGTCTGTCTGTTCGTTCTCTTCTCCCTCTTCTCCCCACGCATCGCTTTCTTATTATCATCCCATGTGTCAAAGGGTGAGTACAATTGGTCAGTATTTTTACCGCCTTGTACCCGAAGTTACCTTCGCTGTAATTCCATTGGACGTTCAAATCGTCCAAGTCACATCTACTGGCCTTGCTCTCTGTGGTGGTCAATGGGTCATTTAATTAATTAGCTTGATTTTACCTCCACCACACAATACCTTCCCCCTTCCTACTTTTAGCCGGCGACGTCTGGCTTAATTGTCTGCGCTGGTCCTGCAAATTGGCTGTCTTAGTCTGACCCAGGCGCCGAGACCCCGTCTGGCCAGACCTATCGAGACGTCGGTCAAACACTCAGTCTGTCTGCCGTCTCCGCAAGAACTAGAAATAGCCTCCTCGCTGTACCTAATTGGCTGACGCGACACCTTAAGTCGTCTGCTTGGACACCAGGATATTTGAGTTGGAGCTTATGTCCAAACAAATGGCTGGCGACTGACCACAACTTCGGTTTTCTTTTTCTGTCCGTGACAATTATGAAACCAACATTGCCTCTACTAATGTATATGATGTTTTACATTCATCTTTGGTTGTTTGCTAGCTTGTCTGGTGGTAAGATTACGCGAAAATCTGTCAAACGAAAACAAAAAACTTTGTGGCAAGATAGATTTTGTCCCAAGGATGAACGCATTGCATTTTAGTGCGGATCTGCGTCAAAGGTCAGATCCATTATCCATTGAGCGTGATTATACAAAGCAAACAAAACGTTGATAATACACTGAAAATGCAAAGTGTAATGGAATTTTAGCAAAAGAACCTCTTAATTTAAGCGAAACTAAAAGGTTCTACAACGACTTTTGTTGTTCCTGCTTCAAAAAATTTAACTCTTTTCCTTTTTTAAGGATTGTTCACGTGGAATGTTGAACTGTATTTTCTAAATCAAATATTTTGAAGATCTGTATTTCTAGGGAATATTTTGCCGACAAAAAATATGCTGGAATCGATTTGAAACACAAACGGTTTAGGGGACAAAGTAGACCTACAGAACACAACAAAAAAAACACCAAAAAAAAAAGAGAAAGAAAAGAAAAGCAAACCAACCAACAAACAAACGAAAACCCCAACAACAACAACAACAACAACAACAACAACAACAACAACAACAACAAAGCATTTGTCCAGTTGGTAAATCCACCTCAAAGGTTGGAAAAATACAAAACAAACACACACACAAACACACACGCGCGCACACGCACACACACACACACACACACACACACACACACACACACACACACCACACACCACACACACAACATCTCTGCACTCTCAGAGAGAGAGAGAGAGAGAGAGAGAGAGAGAGAGAGAGAGAGAGAGAGAGAGAGAGAGAGAGAGAGATGCACATTTTAGACATGAAGCCCGATTTCATGCCCTGTCAGAGCTGTCCTTATGTCCTATCTCTTCAACTCTCTAATCCTGTCATCCCCGTCACTGGCAGCACAGCAAGCCACAGAGTCTGGAACCAGGGAACATCTTGCAGCCTACCTCTGTACAATTTGGACAGGTTAAAGCCCCTCCGCGCTGGTAGACTTGCTGTACATTCTGATCCTTGCCCACTCAATGACTTAAAACGCGTGTCCGGCAAAGTCTCCGGGTATGAGAGGTTGTGTGTTGTGGTTTCAGTCGATTAGACACGGTGTGATCCAGTGAACGAAAGATCAGTGGTATAACAGACACTACGTCACCTTTCTGTAAACTCAAACACTATCTGGATTGGACACAGGGTGGTCTTTGGGGACTGATCTGAATAAAGCCAGGCAATATTCAGTCCTCTGAGGGTCAGATACAACGTCTGAAGTTTGACTGTCCAGCAAGCCAAGGACCCCTCGGAAGAAGTGAAAGATATGCCTGACACTGCCAAAGTCTGGCAAGTCCCAGTTGTTGTTGTCGTACCCTGGCTGAAAGACTCCAAGGATGATCCAAACAGCCGAAGTACTTGAACACTATGGCACAAATGCATCAGCTGGGATGAGAACATTACGTGTGTGACCGTTTTTGATTACCCCGCCACATGGGCAGCCACACTCCAACTTTGGGGGATTTTGGAGACTGATACTGTTATGCTAGGAGCTTGCCACAACTGAAGACAATCTCCGCATAACTATGCAGAGCATAACAACATTTTGATGTAGTCTTGGATGGACGTATCATTGTGGAGAGCCATTGCATTAACAGCTGGTGAACTACAGCACCGCCAAATTCAGAATCACGAAAGAAACGACCCTCGAGCTATTTGTAAACCTCAGCAGAATAGAGATAAAAGCAAACAAATAAACATCGTAGACAAATACTGGGGAGCCTCCCCTTCCCCACCCTACAAATAAAATTAATAACTAAACACGGAATAGTCAAATGAATAAACAAATAAATACAAAAAAGAAGATATAGACTCTAAAAAGAGCCATGTCACAAAATTTAGTCCTCAGCCAACATGAAAATAGCGAAGCAAAGTTTTACAGTGGTGGGGTTAGAGACGGGGAGGAGACACGGTTAGAGGAGAGAGGGGTGCGTGTGCTTTGGAGAGAGAGAGAGAGAGAGAGAGAGAGAGAGAGAGAGAGAGAGAGAGAGAGAGAGGAGAGAGAGAGAGAGAGAGAGATTACCAAAAGCGGTCAATGACGAAGCCAGCAGCAAAGCGATGGGTAAACATGGAAGACAGGTTTGAATTGACTGATTCCACCATTCAAATCACTCGACGTTTGACGAGAAACGTTATCCGCGAAAGAAGCATTGTCAAATATCTCCAGTTTCGTCACGCAAAAAATAATGTCGCTATTCAGCTGTCACATCTATTTTGTCACTTTGAGTTATTTTGTCACTGCGCATTTTGACGGCTCAGTTGAAGGCTGAAATATGTGGCGTTTTGATCTTCACACCCAAAAACCACCGCCTGACATGGCGTACTCACTGTGTGTGTGTGTGTGTGTGTGTGTGTGAGTGTGAGTGTGTGTGTGTGTGTGTGTGTGTGTGTGTGTGTGTGTGCGTACGCGCGCGCGCGCGCGTGCGTTTGTATATATTTGCGTGTATATGTGTATGCGTGTGTGTATGAGAGGGGGAGGGAGAGAGACAGAGACGGAGGAGGAGAGAGAGGAAGGGAGAGACACAAAGACGCAGACAGACACACACGCACACATACACACACACACACACACACACGCACGCACGCACGCACTTGGCGCGCGCGCACGCACGCACGCACGCACGTACGCACGCACGCACGCACGCACGCACATACGCACGCACGCACGCACACACACACACACACACACACACACACACACACACAACTTCCTTAAGTGAAATATTTACTGATGAGAAGAGAAAGCAACATTTTTTTGCGTATTATCGTGTGAATCTGGGCCTTCTGGTCGCGCGCGCGTGCGTGCGTGCGTGCGTGCGTGCGTGCGTGCGTGCGTGCGTGCGTGCGTGCGTGCGTGCGTGCGTGCGTGCGTGTGTGTGTGTGTGTGTGTGTGTGTGTGTGTGTGTGTGTGTGTGTGTGTGATAGAGATAGAGAGAGCATGGGTGTTTACGTGTGAACGTGCGCGTGTATTTGTGCGTGTGTATTTGTGCGTACAAATAAACGGCTACAGCGAACGAAAAATAAAGAGTCACACACACACAGACGCACACAGACACACAGACACAGACACAGACACACACACACACACACACACACACACACACACACACACACACACACATCACTGGGAGTATGGAGGTGCGTGCTCACGTGTCATTCCAGAATCAGCAGACTTCAGCTGTTGCCTCAAGATCAGTCCTCCCTCTCTGCACAAGCAGCCATCACGGACACACGGCCTGAAGCATCCTCTCTATTACTACTGTCAAACAATGATCAAGTCTGGCCAGCTCTCTGTTTACCAGCTGTAAAACATTGATCAGGAAATGTTGGCCTGCGCTTGTTTTCTCCCACTGTTAGATTGTTCGTCTTTGTATTTGTCTGACTTTATTCAAGTTTCAAAGGCTGTGCCAGTCTTGAATAAAAGTTACTCTGTGTTAGGTTTTCTTATAGGAGCAGGAGTTAACCCTTCTTGTTTATTGTTTACTGTTCCCTGCCTCATTTCATTTTCAATTTTACATTTATCAGGGTTTTTGAAAGCGCCTTGTTTGGAGTTATAGGAAAATAATCGGTTAGTTGCCAGAAACTACTTTAAAAAGAGTTCTCTGTTACTGGGCACATAAAACCAACATCACGAAGCCGAAGTCTTTGCCTATGAGACAGAAGCTGAAACGCTGACGTTCACGGCAGCCAACTGTGGCATGCCTACGATGACAGGAGAATTAGTATAAAGCTTTGGGGCATTGTACAATGATTCCGCAAAAGACATGCAGAAGTGAAAGAAAACCACGCCCATGGCAGAAGAAAGCCTGCAGTGAAAGGACCGGTGTGTCCTCTCTGGTTCTTTTAAAGCCTGGTGTGTTGGTACCAACTTGTAGAGACTGTGTGTGTGTGTGCCAATGGTTTTACCCACTATGAATATGCATGCGTGACTCACATCCTAAGCATCCTGGAAGGACCATTGTCGAGAATAAACTGGCGCCACTTCTGCCAGAGCTCTCCCCACTGTAAGACGTGTGTCCTGTGGTATGCTCGCTTGAGGGATATTTCTCCCTTGTCTATCCTGACATACGAGGCGTTATGTGTATTGTGCGTCCTGACAAAACATGGTGTCAGAAGTAAAGAACTGATTCTCCTGTGAAGTGACAGTTTAAGTTTTTAAAATGTCTTTTAAAACCGCCAAAAAACTTCAACTTTCGGGAGCCATCCCGGTGGCCGGCGTGGAGAGACTATTTCCCGCCGTTACGTTATGTCAGAGCTACACAAGAAATCTGGTAAGCCCAAGTGGCCACCCTGGTGTACTGTAGGGCCTAGAGGCAGACAAATACTCAATCAACTCTTAATTAACGGTACAGCGTTGACGGCCGACCAACAGAAAGACTATACAACTGTGGAACAGTGTTTCACGACTATTTCGCGCCCAAACGAAATGTCATCCATGAACGTGCAGTGTTTCACAGACGGTGCCAGCGGGTTGGGGAAAGCATAGAGGAATATGTGCGTGCTCTCTATGAACTGTCGGAATTTGCAGAATTCGAGAATAAGAGGCTACTATCAGGGACAGACTTGTGTTTGGGAGTGTGTGACCAAGAACTTTCAGAAAGCTTCAAATGGAGAGTGAACTTACCCTGCAAGGGGAAAGTGCAAACAGCAAGGCAAAGTGAAATGATCAAGTTGCAGATAAAAACACAAAGAGAGATTTGAGAAGGAAGTGTCTGCAGTTAGCCGACCCCATCACCGGCCCTCGCGGCGGGAAACCCAGCAGGGCGAGGCCATACCGCACCGCGTGGTCTCAGATACCAGCGAAATGCAACGAACGAGGCCTGATCCACAACTGCAGGTTTTTTGCGGGCTCTCACGCGAGAAGGCGTTGCCCCGCCTACGGAAGGATGTAAAGTTTGTGGCAAGCGAAATCACTTCGCGCGCTCCCCAGGCCGGAAAGGGGTAGCAAGTCGTGAAAAAATTTTTTTGACCAGCGCCGCGACCGTGGGTGGAGATGGAGAGGAAGATGAGTACTACCTCTGCTCCAATACCAAATGGTGATCCCCTTGGACAGTTGACTTGTCCCTTGGCAGCAGTACTGCCACCTTCAAAATAGACACTGGGGCTGATGTCTTTTATCATGTCACATGACACCTCCCATGAACTGAAACCTCAGCCCCCAATACAGCCCACAAAGACAATCCTCCGCAGCCCTGGGGGAACCATAGACTGTAAGGGGAAGATCCTGATAGAAGCAAAATACAAAGAACAAACTTTTCCTATCCCTTGAACGTAGTGAACTAAAACCAGCAGAATTCCTTGAGTAGAGAAGCAGCATGCAGGATGGGTTTAGTGAAAAGAGTTGACTCTATCGGTTGGTGAGCTAGCCCGGAAACCCAATAAGTGCCCTCCAGTCAAAATACAAATAAAAGAAGACTCTGAACCGTATAGTGTTGTGACGGCACGTAGAGTCCCTATACCCCTTCTACCCAAAGTCAAACAAGAACTAGGGAAGCTTGAAAAACTTGGTGTAATCGAAAGGGTGGATGAACCGACAGACGGGTGTGCACCAATGGTGCCAGTGTCAAGAAAAATGGTGAAATTAGGATCTGCACTGACTTCAAGAAATTAAATGCTGCAGTGAAGAGGGAGCGCTATATGCTGCCCTCAGTGGAAGATGTGATTCAACGCTTGAAAGGAGCAAAATATTCAGCAAGCTGGATGCGACGCTGGGTTCTTCCAAAACCTCTAGACGACAGCACAGCAAAACTAACCACTTTCATCACCCCCTGTGGTCGATATTTCTACCACAAATACCCCAGGGTATCACTTCCGCCCCGGAAATCTTCCAAAGAACGATGGAAAACATTCTGGCAGACCAACAGAATGTCATCTGCTTCTTCGACGACATTCTTGTCTTCAGCGAGGACGAAAGGCTCAGAAGAACATTTGAATGCTGCGCTTACTACCCTCATGAAGCTGGAGTTAAGCTCAAACGAGAAAAAGTTTTTCACTCCGCAAGAAAAGAAATCAACTTTCTTGGCTTCACAATCAATGGCCAAGGCGTCAAGCCAAGTAAAGGGAAGGTAGAAGCCATTATCAATATGCCCAACCCAGAGAACGGGCAGACCTCCGTCGTCTGTTGGGTATGAAAAAATTTCCTTGGACGCCAATTGCCTAACCTTTCCTCAACGATCCACCAATGACGAATTGCTAGAGAAGGATCGTGCGTGGGTCTGGACCACAGCAGGCCAGTGCTCTCAGCAAGGTCAAGGGACACTGACTTCCGCCCAGACGCTGGCGTTCTACGACCCGGAGAAGCCAACCATCGTCAGGGGCCGACGCCAGCACTTCGGACTTGGTGCCGAAACTCCTCCAAGAGCACGATGACATCGTGCAGCCTGTTGAAATTTTGCATCCCGCACGCTGCAGAAGGCCGAGCAAACGGTATGCCCAAATAGAAAAAGAGTGCTTAGCACAACATGGGCTTGTGAGAAGTTTGATCGCTACCTCGTCGGCCTGGGCACTTCAAAGTCGTCACCGACCACAAGCCCCTTGTCCCTTTGTTTAAAAACAAGGACCTTTCTAAGACTCCCCCAAGGTGGCCAGCGTCTCCTGATCCGGCTCATGCGGTTCAACTCAAGGCCATGCATGTGCCAGGAAAAGAAATGCGGTGGCCGACGCCTTGTCGAGAAGTCCTCTGGCCGCCGACACCTCAACATCACAGCAAAACGATGTTGAGACACACCCTCGACTCAGTCCAGTCGTCGTGGGCAATCAGCGATGCTGGATTCAACAAAATCAGAAAGGAGTCTGAGTCTGATGTCTGCATCAAAGCTGCTACTAACTATACGATCAACGGCTGGCCAGAACACAAGGAAGATGTGATACTAGCACCCGTGAAATACTATTAATAAGAGGAGAAAATGAGCATCCATGACGGCATGCTCGTGAAAGGGGACAGAGTCGTCATACCCCACTCTATGAGGAAAGAAATGCTACAAAGAATCCATGAAGGGCACATGGGATCAACGGAAGTGGCCGGAGCGGCCGCGCAGTCCCGTGTGGTGGCCGCACATCAGCAAAGACTTAAAAACACTGTCTCCCCAAAGCCGACATTGTCGACATATAGGCCGGCACATCCCATGAGCCCCCCAACCACTGTCTTCCCGGACCGCCCATTCCAGAAGGTGGGCGTAGACATCTGTGACTTAAGAAACAAACACTATTTTGTGCAGGTAGACTACTACTCTAAGTACATCGACATCGCCTACCCCCGAATATCAGAGCAGCAGCTGTGGTGGGGAAAATGAAGTCTTTCTTCGCCCACCATGGCATTCCTCAGCAAGGATATCGGACAACGGAACTCAGTTCACGCCCGTGAATTTCGGACTTTCGCGGAAAAGTGGGGTTCCAGCACCTCACAACGAGCCCTCATTACCCCAAAGTAAATGGTGCCGCCGAGAGAGCCGTGAAACCGTCCCAAAAAAATTCTACGGCAGGACGACATATTTCTCGCCCTCCTAACCTACAGGGCGACACCCATTCCAGACCTTGGAGCGAGTCCCGCTGATTAGCCATGGGGAGGAAAATTCGCTCAACGCTACCCATGCTTCCACCAGTTGGAGCCTCGCATCATCCCTCCCGCCCAGGTGCAGGAGCGAGACGCAATTGCCAAGCAACGGCAGAAACGCAACTCGAAAAGCACCCCGGAGCCCAGAATCTCCAAGACTTGAAGCCTGGTGACCCTGTCCCATGAAGACGGGCAGCGACCAAAGCCTGGGAAACTGCCGGGCGAAGTCGTGGAAGAATGGCCCCGCGGTCGTACCTTGGTCAAACACCTGAAGGCCAGCTACGTCGCAACCGACGTCATCTGCAAACGACTGCACCCAGAAGCATGCAGACCGGACGATATCCGTCTTTCCCTCTACTCCCATCATCTCGGGGGCAACACGAGGTCACTCCGAGATAAGCAGCGGCCACGACACAGCAGCCGCCGACCCCCCGTGGCCGCTTTGCCCGACACCCATCACCGCCGGTGCCAGACAGCTCGCCCATTAGCGCCCCCATCAACCCAGCGGACAGCGTAAGCATCCATTGTGGCCACAACACCATCACCACCGCCACCACCCTTATGCACGCGTTCTGGTCGAGTGATCCAGAAACCGGCAAGATTCCAGTGATAGCTGTGTATTTCACAGTTGCCTGGTGCCCGAGTCTGGCAGGCATACTGCAATATTCATCTTGATATCAAAAAATTTAGAAAGGGTTTTTTCTGTGTATCAACTGTGTATCAACGTAGATGTGTTATTCTGTGTGCCTGGTGCCCGGTCTGGCAGGCATACAGTTGTATTCCCTATGGGTTACAGTGAATTCCTTATGGATTACGGTGTTAAATCAATGCCAATTTTTTCGTCCTATGTGTGCTTTCTTAAATTGAGGCCTGAAATTCTGTTTATGACGGCATCTTTTAAAATTCACCCAAAGTCCTTTATAATGGCATCATTGTGTTTAGTTCCATTAGAACTGTGAAGTTAACTTGTGAATCATAGTCTTTTTTATAATTTTCTGTGTGCTATCTGTCATTCAAACGACATCTGCCATAATTGTGCTTGATAAGGATTTCGATGACAGCCACGTGTGTTGACTTCTTTATTATGGCAAGTTAACCTTGGTTGTTCAGATCCTTCATGATTGCAACTTTATTGGGTATGTGATTTAAATAATATGCTTTGCATGCAGTGTTTTTAATTTTGTGTTCTATCTTTAACTATATAATCATATGCAAATACATGGGGAAGCCATAAATTCAAAAGCTGACAATCAATTTTGTTCTAAACCGTCTCCTTACGAAACAAAAGAATGAAATTCTACTAACAAAACCACTGAAGACAATATGGTTACAAGAACAAAATTTTGACTTTTAATTTGTTTACAAGTGAAAAACGCCGTATTGAATGATGAACATGGAAGAACTGTACAAAACATCATTGTGTTATTGAAAATATGAAAGAACTGTGCCATGACAATTGGAAACTTTTAAATTTAATTTTCTCCCCCCAGTAATAATAGATTTTTTCTCATTGAAAAAGGGCTCTAAAGATAACGCACTAAAGTTTAAACGATAAATGTATGTATTTAGTTAATTGCTATTAACTTTTAGAAGGGGGAAGATGTGTTGGTACCAACTTGTAGAGACTATGTGTGTGTGTGCCAATGGTTTTACCCACTATGAATATGCATGCGTGACTCACATCCTAAGCATCCTGGAAGGACCATTGTCGAGAATAAACTGGCGCCACTTCTGCCAGAGCTCTCCCCACTGTAAGACGTGTGTCCTGTGGTATGCTCGCTTGAGGGATATTTCTCCCTTGTCTATCCTGACATACGAGGCGTTATGTGTATTGTGCGTCCTGACAAAACACCTGGTGTCTGGATTTCACCCTGGTCCACAGGCTCTCCTTGGCCTCTGCTCATTAATGCTAAAAGCACTAGCAGAGTGGGATGAGAGAGAGAGAGAGAGAGAGAGAGAGAGAGAGAGAGAGAGAGAGAGAGAGAGAAGACAGACAGACAGACAGACAGACAGACAGACACACACACACACACACACACACACACACACACACACACACACACACACACACACACACACACAATTCCGTTCAAGAACAATATAGTATAGTGGAATCATTTGCTTGGAACCATTTCCAGAATTCCTTTAAAAAGTCTCACAAAAAGCTTATTTACACAGATTTTAGTATTGCAAACTTTAAAACACACTCCCACATCAGCAGAAAGTTATCGTCCCTTATGATCGGTGGAAAGTCGATGCTTTTACAACAAAATTTAGTATATAAAAAAAAAGCCTCACGTGGTTGTGGACAGAGCATCACAGTTGATAATATTATCTCATGTGCCGCTAACAAACAATTTATACCCACGCTTTCTAGATATATTATTAGAAATGTTTTCGAATCACCAGTATTAAACCTATGGATTCTTTCTTTCTTTATCAAAGGGTCCAGTAAGTAAGTACTTATAATTTCTTACATTTATTATCTCTTACTGATGAGGTTACTTTTAAGTGAGTCAATCATTTACCTACTACTAAATCTACATAATATGTACGAAAGGACCATCTTCATCCGTGCCCTACCTCTCACTGTTCTCTCCCGTATCAAAACCATTTGTAGTTTTCTAGCTTTATCATGAGGGTTTTGTTTGTTTGTTTGTCTGTTTGTTTTTGTTGATATAGTTGTTGTTGTTGTTGTTTTCCGTCTAATATCACCTAGAGTGGATAGACGTAAAATTTTAAACTAACACACACACACACACACATAAACACACAGTCCCTTATCAGGTATGCAACATTATGCGGTGCGAACGCACGCGCGCGCACACGCACACACACACACACACACACACACACACACACACACACACAGAGTCTCTTATCAGTTGTGCAACATTACGCGGTGCGAAGAACATAACGGCACATGTTCCAGCCTATGATTTAATGACGAAGTATGCGAGGAATCTGCAGAGACAATATAAATGGGACAGCTGAACACTGCCGTCATCCGCTGACTGACGAGAGTGGAAAGCCTCGGAACATTGTGTACTGGCACATTTCTCTGCGAGGAACCAGACATTTGGCGGCTGACACCATGATCTGCCTCCCTTTGCTTGTCATCACTATGCTCCTGGTTTCATCGCTGAATGCTCAATGTAATCTCTCTCTCTCTCTCTCTCTCTCTCTCTCTCTCTTTATCTCTCTCTCTCTCTCTCTATCTCTCTCTCTCTCTCTCTCTCTCTCTCTCTCTCTCTCTCTCTCCTCTCTTTTGCCAGCGGGTCGTCTTGGTACCATGCCTTCAGCCCCTCTGTTTCCTGGGCGTCATGTGGCTCCTTTCTGACACAGTATATCGCCTTCATGTTGAGGAGGGCCCGACAGGGACTGCCATGAGATTCACCACTCTAACGCTACGAAACAAAGTTGCCGGTGTCACCTTAGGCTTGTGTAGCCGGCCGTTTTGTCCGACCCGGCCGTTTTGTCCGAGGTTGGACAAAACGGCCGGGTCGGACGAAACGGCCGGCTAAAACCCGGCTGTTTTGTCCGACTTTCAATTTTTTGTCGGACGAAACGGCCTGGTTGGACAAAACGGCCAACTCTATGTAAGCGGCCGTTTTGTCCGATATATTTTTTAATTGTTCTTTGCCCAATTCCATTGGCAAAGAAGTAAAATTCGTCACGTTCTGGGTGTTGTTTTTTTTCTTTTTTGTTTGTTTGTTTTTTCTGTCTGTCGCAAGGATATCTTCCGAACGGAAAGTCGGAGTCGCGTCAAACTTTGTGTGATGGTGTGGCACAAGAATGGCAAGAGATCCGAACAAGGTCATGACCTTGACGTATGACCTTTGTAGGCCAATCAGGGTCACGGTCAAGGTCAAGAGATAGCTGGACCCTAACAATTGGGGGTGGAGAAATTTTTGTTGCAATCATGTGTTCTTAACGGGTAGACAGAAGCAATTCAAATTTTATGTGATGTTGTGCCACCTTTAGTTGGAAGATATTCCAAACAAATATTTCAAGGTCAAGGTCATGACCTTGGCGAATGACTTTGAAACCTGAAAACCTATTTTTAGCCATATCTCGAGCACTGGAAAACACAGGATGTTGAAACTTAGCATGGAGGTGATTTGGCTTATGGTGCATCCAAATATTGTAAACAGATCAAGGTCGTAGTCTCT
>JAFLJL010017598.1:0-2500 GCA_018398815.1 Conus ventricosus | reverse complement strand
TTACCATAGGAACGGGTTCCTCGGGTTCCGATTTGCGCACCGTCGAGTCCTCTGCTGTGCCGTTGTCTTCACCGCACTCTGTTATTACTCCAACATTACTTTGCTGTGCTTCTGCCGCAGTGTGTTCTCCGTTCTCACCGCACTCTGTTATTACTCCACCATTACTTTGCTGTGCTTCTGCCGCAGTGTGTTCCCCGTTCTTAGAATCAGGACTTGTCGCACACCCTGACGTTTCTCCTGCCTCCGTTGACAACTGCACCAGCTGACGTTTCTTGGCTGCCACCACAGCCTCAACAAGGTCTTCATCCGGATTGCTCTCCTCCACACACTGCAGACCGTCGTCAATGTTGTTGTACTCCTCCCAGTTCTCCAGTTTGGGCAGGCCCAGCATGGCTAAGAAGTACTCCAGTTTTTGCGCGTCAGGTTCTAAGCATGCGGTGTTGGTGTCCTCGCCAGGAATTTCAAAGCCTGCCTTTGTGAAGCTGGCCACGATCATGGATTCTCGGATGGCTCGCCAGCTCTTGGCCAGAAACTGCACAGCATCCAGCAAAGTGATCTTACCGCTGACATCAACGCAGCCCGTGGAGTCCAAGCGCATCAGGTTGTACTCCGCGTAGGACTGCACCAAGCGCAGAATCTCTATCCTGTACAACGTCTTCAGCTTCTTCACCACTCCGTGGTGTAAAGGGTGAAACGCAGCACCAGTGCGAGGAGGGAGAAACTCCAGTCTTATATTGCACAGAGTGGTGATTGGGGGGTGCGCCGAACACATCTGCACCAGCACCAGAACCCTGCCACCCTCCGCTCGAAGACGAGCGTCCCACTCGCTCAGCCACTCTTCAAACACGGAGGCCGTCATCATGGCCCCCTGCTGGCCGGTAGGTCGCAGGCAGTCGGTTGACGTCCAGGTCTTGAAAACAGACCGGGGACGGGTTCTCACCAATCAGCAGAAGCTTGCGTTTGTCCCGCCCCGTCATGTTGGCACACAATAGCACGGTCACCCGTTCCATGGCTTGTGTCAGTTCGCTTTCCTCGCAGGAAAAGGTAAACGACGTGTCCGGGCCGCCCTGTAAAACAGTCCCGTCTCTGTGGCATGGTACACTCCCTCAGGCCCGTACTCTTCCACCAGGTCTGGCAACACTTTGGCGAACCAGTTTTCAGTGCTGGGCAGGTCCACTTTTGAAGTTTCATGTCCACGCTTAAAACTGACATTGTGGCGCACCTGCCAGCGAGACAACCAGCCGTCTGAAGCGCAGAACTCGGTGCGTCCAAGTTTGTGCGCCAGTTCGTCCGCCTTCACTTTCAGAACGGGCTTAGTGATGACCTCTCCTTGGCTCTTGCCGCGTTAAAACCAGTCTTTCAACATCCCGTCCACGTCAGGGTCTTTGCAGGGGGTGTAACGCTTGAAGTATTTACAGTACCGGAAGTTTTCTCGGATCTTGGCCTCAGATTTGATGATCCTGCTCAGAGTGGATTTGGGAATCCCAAACATTTCACATATCTTCACGTTCGTGGTGCCAGGCGGTAACTCCTTGATGCGATTCAACAAGTTGATCTTTTCGTGTAAGGTCAGAGAGTTGCAACACTTGGCAGGCTGTGCGCTGCTTGAGCCGTTCTGGGGGGTAGGGGTGGGGGCTGCCATGATGGCAAGTGGTCAGTCTGTTCTATTTCTGACGCACACAGAACGCTACAACAAAGAAAGTTTGATCAGTCTCATATGAAAGTGTCCCTGCAGACAAACACACAACAGAAACCAAGATCTAAAATCCAGAAAGCAAACCTAGAAAAAAGAAAAACATTACTAACAAAGCAAACAACCCTATTCTGGATGCATTTTCTCTGTTTTGTTAGCTCAAACAAACTTGTTCCTTTGTTTTTCTCATGATCAAACAGACAAAACAGCATTTATTTTTTAAAAAATGATTCCTAAAAATATCTTAAATGCATATTCAAATAAATCAAAATGGAAGTAAAAACATGTTGTGCCTTGAAGATTCACAAATCAACTCCCACAATCACAGGAACAAATCTGGTCAAATTGTAAAGCTGCATCATCAATTACACAATTTGCAACAAGTTACCATGCATGCTAAAGACCTAACGCAAACAAATGAAATTGTCCTTTTACTGTACTAATATCATAATTCTGTACCACAATATATGCTTGTGGTAAGCAGTAGAACTTCAAATATTTTAAGCACTTAGAAGTTGTGATGTAGATTGTCACCACGCACATATAATCAACACATAACTCTTCCACTCAAAGATTATCACAGGGGATTCATTTGACGTACTTTGATAGACGTGTCCTTCGAAGGTTAAACTTAAAGCTCACCACAGAACAAGCACAGGTAAGTCTCAAACCCTGAGTATCACTAGAAGTGCCAATAAGCTGGCAGCTGCCAGCACAAGCTAGACCTGTGTAATGCAGATTTGACTGCAATGTTTCCCGTTCAACTGCCTCACAAACTTGTTCACCTATTTATTACATCGTTTTTCT
>JAFLJL010017596.1:21722-29222 GCA_018398815.1 Conus ventricosus | reverse complement strand
CTTGAGGCAGGATGCCTCAGTAGTTTTAGCCAGTATTTAGTTTGACCTAATTTACAATGGGTATCTGCCGGTTTCTCCATAGATTTCTGTATTCGAAGAATGTAGGGGAACATTTAAAAAGCGCTTAATTGCAAACGTAGGGAACTTTTTCTAAATTTTTGTTGTTATGAAGCCCCCATTTTTCAGCCCATATGAAAGAATGGCTCAATTTTGGCATCAAGAGTTTCCAGAATTTCTTGAATCAAGTGAGGTAAGTTTGTCCCAAAGCTCTTAAATCTCTGTGACAACCTTTTTTCCCCTTTTTCTACAAGTCTCTGTTACTGCGTTTTTTTAATCAACTTTGTTGTAAAAATCATGCCTAAATATTTTGGTAGGAATTAGTTATTTTAAAACCTCACTAGTGCCGTAAAACCATTTTTCATGCGGGAGAGATGACCACCTTTCTAAATACCATTTGTTAGTTTTATCAAGGTTTAAACCCTTTAAAAATAGACGATCTGCCTTTTGCTTTAACCTATTTAACTGATTCTGAAGACCTACGTAGTGCTGGACAACTTATTACATCTTCTGCAAATAGCATAAGAAAAAATTCAGCCGCTCCTGGGATCATTTAAATACCATGTTTTCCTTTTTTACTTATCTCCATTTGCCAATTCATAATTAATAATGAAAACAAAGTGGGGCTTAATAAAACACCCTGCTTCATCCTTGTGGACATTTTTAAGACATCTGATTAAACACACCTATCCCGCAGAATGCTAACACAAAATATTTACTCCACGAAGAGCCAATATAGCTTGCACTCCACCCCACTTTTACGTAAATTAATCCACAGCTATTTCGATTCACGGGTCGAAGCCTTTCTAAGTCTACAAGGCGACAACATTTTTTTGTTTTTAAATTTAATGCGTTTTTGAATTAGTGCGAAAGGGTAATATATGGTCTGTAGTGCGTAACCTGATCGAAACCCGCCTGTTCTTCAATGATTTTTTCCTCACGTTCTGCCCCATGTTGTCAGTCTTTTATTTAAATATGAGTTAGATTTTGTAACGACATTGTAAGCGCAACCCAGGGGTAATTGTCTGGATTGTTGGGATCTCCCTTTTTATGAATAGGAATTAAGTATGACTTGGCCCAAAATTTGCGGGGAAATTTTCCCATCTTTTAAACAGTCTGTTAAAAAAACTTGACAAGGAAATCAATTATCTTTGGATTGGCATGTTTCAGCTTTTCATTTAAAATCATATCTGGGCTGCACTTTTCCTGATTTTAATTTTTTTAAACTGTCAGTTACCTCTTTTTTGCTTATCCGATCATTAAACAAAGGTTCTTCAAATTCTGCAGCACCCTCATATCACTATACATTATCATCGCTTCTGTCGTCTATAGCCCCAAAGACTGCAGAAAGTGATCTTTACCATTTTTGCGAACCTTTTTATCATTATAAACAAAAGACTTTCTATTAACTGATTCTAATTATTGTCCAAAATAAACTTAAATCTTTAATTGCATTTTTCGCATTTGCAATTTTGATCTTCAAATTCATGTTTCTTTTTTCTTTTCAAGTGCCATATTCCTTCTTTCTTTTACATACCTTTCCCCGTAATGTTTTATTTTTTTCATGACTTTTACATCTTTGAAAATTTTTTTAAAAAGACCTTTAACTACTCTTTTCTTTTTTCACACTCATCATCAAACCATTCATTGATTCTTTCCTTCTCTTTCCAACTGTTCGAACCAAATGCACTCACCGGCTCCAGTAAGCACGTGAAAAAAGTATCAACACAAGCATTAATGTCAGTAGGTAAAAAGTCAGGGAGAGAGAGGAGGAGAGAGAGAGAGAGAGAGGGGGGGGGGGGGGGAGGGGAGGGAGGGGGAAAGAGAACTCAGAACTCAGAAAACCTTTACTCGATCAAGGGTTGAGATTGTAGGCAGAGCCTATTCTTCCCAACTGTCCTTCCTAAGCAAAAATCATACAATGAGATTTAAAGAGAGAGAGTGAGGGAGGCAGAGAGAGGGTGGGAAGAGAGGAAGGGGGAGAAAGAGGGGGAGGGGAGAGAGGGGATTGAGGGAGGGAGGAGAGGGGGAGGGGGGAGGAAGGAGAGTGAGAGGGGGGGGGGGAGAGATGGGTAATATATTTTTGGTATTAGCCCCCCCCCCCCCCCCCCCCCCCCCCCCCCCAGCCCCATTGAAGGAGTGGATATAAACCCCAATATTAATCATCTATTAGAAATATCTCCAGAATTTCGTCGGTGCCCCATGGTTTCTTCTTTGGGCCCGATGTTTACCAAGCACTTCTGTTTGCTGTTTCTGTGACAGCTTTGTTGAAGGAGTCGGTGAAGGATTCTATGTTGATGTCTTCATTTGCCAGGAAAAGTAGAGGTGCAAATTTTCCTCCAATATTTGCTTGAAATACTTCCTTTATGTTAGGGTCTTTGCTTCTCCAGATTGAATTTAACCTGATGTTTCCTTTCTTTTTGTTGTTTTTGAGGGCGGAGTGCGAATGTCATGAGGACCATTTCGTGGTCACTTCCAAATGTCTGCTCCAGGGAAGCTTCTGGTTCTGGCAATGTTGACACTCGACTGGAAGCGTTGTTTTACCATGATGTAATCGATTTGATTGTGATATAATCTTCCAGGACTATGCCATGTTATTTCCTGGACATCTTGTGTGGACCAAAGGTGTTCGTTATCTTCAGGTTGTTTGATTTTGCAAATTCAGGAGTTCAATCCTCTCTCATTTGTTAGAGTGTTACAATAGGGTCCACATTGTGTCTTTCCAGTCTTTGCACGAGTCTTTTCCGATCTTAGCTTTCCAGTCACCTTGTACCACTATGATATCTTTTTTGGGTATTTCTTTCGAGCGCTTCCTGTCCCTGGCCATAAAATTCTTCGACTTCTTCATCGCTTTTAGCCGAATGTGGGGCATAACCCTGTAGGATGGTGATTTTGGGAATGGTTTTGCCTAAAACGTAAGGTCATGATTCAAATTGAGGGGGTCTGCAAGCCATACATTAATGTGTTCTTGTTGACTGAACCCTACCCGTGGGTTTATGATAATTCTTCCCTGCCCTGTAGTAGAATTTGTGGCCTTTGGGGTGTTTATTTCTCCGAAATTTTTCCAGCGTACTTCGCACAACCCTAGGATGTTCCAACGATATCTCTTCATTTCATGTTCCAGTTGTTCCAGTCTTCAGCGCCATTAAGTGTGTTGACATTCCATGTGCCGATTATGATGTTATCCTGGCACGGATGCTTTTTGGGTCCCAGTAGCATTTTTCCACTTCCACCCTGATGACCGTCGACGGAGAGGCGGTCCTTGTTGTCCCGGGCGAGACGAGCCGGTATGGAATCGTCTTTGGTTGTATTCTCATGGGTGTGTCTTGGGCAGTGACGCATGGCGGAGCCCATCCCTCTCCATGCCAGACCACAGCCGATATCTCCTCCCCGGTGGCTCGCCTTGGTCTCGAAAAATGTAGCCGTTAGGTTCCTCTTGGAATTTATCCCCCTTGGCCGGTCGCCTACTACTTGAGGTTAGCCCAGTTAAAACCATGTTAATATTACCCCCTACACGGTTTGCATGCCTGCTGAGGCAAAGGGCCGGGGTATGGCGCTTGGAGCCCCAAAGTGAGAGTTTAGGAGATGAGAGGAAGATCCAATGAGCCCGTCCATCCACATGCAATATGCAGGATGCAGCAGCAAGCATCAAAGGGTACGTCCCCTCCCCGAGCCCCATTATCCCTTTTATCTGGGGAAATTTGTGACAAACGTCGTGAATTGAAAAAAAAAAAAGAACAACCAGAAGGAAAAAGAGAGTACAATGTGTTAACAAGAAGGTTAAACTGAGATGAAGGAGCAATGGAAAATTGGATTGACAACCAATGCCAAGAGATTGTTAATAATTTGAAAAACAAACAACAGCAAAGCAGCCTATAAAATTGTCAAGGACCTAACGGGAAAGAAACAAGCCAAGATAACAACGTTTCCCTGACAAAAAACGGTTTAAAGTCTCAACGATGGGTGAAAAGATACTACAACGATGGACAGAATACTGTTCTGAGCTTTACTCGCACAACGCTGGGGAAATTCAAACAAACCTTGTCGCACCGGAAAACAAAATAACAGCAAGGATAATATAACACGTGATGAAATCATTAGAGGCCTTTTTCATCAATGAAAGCAGAAAAAACGCCCCCGGGGGTTGACAACATACCGGCAGAATTGATTAAGGCAGGGAGGGGATCCAATGGTGGACATGTTACTTGCAATATGCAACAGAATCTGGGAAACGGGGAAGGCCTACTCCTGGACGCAGTCACTTATATCACGTACCCAAAAAAAGGCAACCTACAGCAAAGCCCAAAATTATCGCACGATTAGCCTTCCCAAAACCCAAGCAAAGTTATGCTGAAAGTAATTCTAAATAGACTGAAACCACAAGCAGAAAGATCATCGCTGAGAACAGGCGGGGTTCAGGCCCGGACGAAGTACCCTAGAACAAAAAATTTTAACCTAAAAATACTGTGTGAGAAGTACAAACCAAACCAACAACATCTGTACCACGTATTTTATAGACTTCAAGAAGGCTTCGACCGAGTGTGGCATGAAACATTTGGGCAACAATGAAACTCTCCCAAAATCAATTTCCATACCTCATTGGAACTATTGAAAACCTCTACAATAAAGCCACCAGCGCCGTTTTCTTCGGTAAAACATAGGCGAGTGGTGCCGAACTACCGTTGGGGGGCGAAGGGCTGTCTACTCTCCCCCCCACTTTTCAATGTCTTCCTTGAGGGATTTAGACGATGCGCTAGAAGACCATGAAGGACTGTAAACCATTGGAGGAGAATCACACCAACCTCCGTTTTGCCGACGACATAGATGGACTAGCTGGAAACGAACAAGAGCTAGTGCACCTGATCAACAGACTCAACAACACCTCTGTGATTTATGGCATGGAAATAAGTGCGGAAAGACAAAGGTCATGACTAACAACCCAATCGGCTTTACCCAAGACATAACCATCAACAGCAAAAAGCTTGAACCAGTCAACACATTTAAGTACTTGGGGGCAACATTTTCAGATGAAGGATCAAGACCTGAAATCATCTCAAGGTCGCTCAGACCCCAGCTACGCTATCTAAGCTAACGCCTCTTTGGAGAAATAAAAACATCTCCATCAGCTTTAAAGATTAGACTGATGCGACCTTAGTCATGGGGATATTCTTATATTGCTTGTGAGTCATTGGGCGTTGAAATCAGACCTTGAGAAAAAGATCCAAACAATGGAAAAAGAGGTGCTTCAGACGACTCCTTGGCATCTCATACAGAGATCACATCAGCAAAGTGGAAGTTAAAAAGCGCATCGTGAATGAAATTGGTACTATGTTGATCTCCTAAAACCTCAGTAAAAAGACGCAAACTGAAATGGTATGGGACACAACACACGATCAACAGGGGCCCTTTCCAAGACAATCATGCAGGGCACAGTACCAGGACAAAGGCGAAGAGGTCGACAAAAGGGAAAAAATGGGGGTTAAACATCACGGAATGGACAGGCCTGCGGCTGGAGAGACACATTGCGGGGGCGGAGAACAGAGGGAATGGAGAAGGTGGTTGTCACTGCTTCGGGGTGCCCTACGGACCGACGTCTAGGGACCAAGTCAAGTCAGTCAAGTCAAGAAATATCTAAGTACAGTGTCAACATCCAATATTAATCGATCTGTTAGAAATATCTCAGTACTGTGTCAACAATCCATATTAATCAGATCTGTTAGAAATACCTCGTACAGTGTCAACAATCCAATATTAATCAGATCTGGGTTTGAAATATCTCAGTACGTGTCACAAACCAATATTAATCAGATCTGTTGAAATATCTCAGTACAGTGTCAAACAATCCATATTAATCAGATCTGTTAGAATATCTGAGTACAGTGTCAACAATCCAATCAGTGTTCAGTGACGGGCAGAAATTATCCGACGACGAGTTTTTGGAGAACTGTGGTATGGCAGACAAGGCTTACTCGCAGCTAAACACTATCACGGTCAAACGACTGTTGAATGAACTAGACCCTCATAAAGCCAGTGGTCCCGATGGAGTCAGCTCAAGAGTCTTCAGAGAACTCGCGGAGAAAATAGCCCCTATACTCACTGCCATCTTTCAGTCATCCCTCACTACTGGTCAAGTTCCATCTGACTGGAGGGATGCGCTCGTCGTACCAATCTACAAGAAGGGGGAGCATTACCACCCAGCAAATTACAGGCCTGTCTCCTTGACCTGCATCTCTTGCAAACTGCTGGAGCACACCATCGTGAGCTCTGTGATGGAGCATCTAGAGCAGAACAACATCCTTTATGTCCAGCAACACGGGTTCAGGAGACAGCGATCCTGTGAGACCCAGCTCCTGGAGTTCATTGATGAGTTGGTAGACAGCATGGAAGAGGGACGACAGGCAGACATCCTGGTCATGGATTTCGCTAAAGCATTTGACAAGGTAAATCACAGTCTCCTCTTACACAAGCTTCACCACTACGGCATCGGGAGTGAGGTCAACCGCTGGATCAAGGGATTTCTGTCAAATCGACGTCAAGCAGTTGTAGTGGAGGGAGCCCAATCAAAATATGTCAGTGTGAGGTCAGGTGTACCACAAGGATCAGTTTTGGGACCTTGCTTGTTCCTTGTATACATTCACGATCTCCCTGAGAGCCTGACTCCGCCTTGTAGGCTGTTCGCTGATGACACTGCAGCTAATAGTCACATCCAGCGAGACCAAGACCAGCTACAAGAGGACCTCCATCGCCTTGGAGAATGGGAGAAGAGCTGGGACATGGTCTTTCACCCAGGGAAGTGTACTGTTCTTCTGTGACCAGAAGTCGGCGATCCTTCCACTACCAGTACAAGCTGCATGGACACACACTTGACACTGTGTCATCAGTCAAGTATCTCGGCGTCACCATTGAGAAGAACATCAGCTGGGATTCTCACATTGATGCCATTACTTTGAAAGCAAGCAGGATGTTGGGATTCCTTCGTCGGAACTTGAAAGCGGCCCCCACAGAGCTGAGAGAGAGGCCCCTTTTGGAATATGCCAGCCCTGTGTGGGACCCCCATACACAGAGGAATGTGGACAGAATGGAAGCAATACAGAGAAGGACGGCTCGCTTCGTATTGAACCGCTACCACAACACCACAAGTGTGAATAACATGCTTTCTCGACTGGGATGGCAGCCCTCCTTCAGCGACGCCGGCAGATGGCACGTCTGACAATGCTGTGCAAGATTCGGAACAACATGGTCACAGTCAGCCACAACAAGCTTCATCCAGCTCCGGTCCGCCAAAGAAGAGGACATGACAAACTACTCTGCCATCCAGTGCCACACACAGTATCGGCAGAACTCATTCTTCGCCAGAACAATCAGAGACTGGAATGAGTTGCCAGCAAAGACTGTGGCCGCCCCCACTCTTGACACCTTCCAGTCGAGTGTGTAACTGCTGCT
>JAFLJL010017596.1:4222-9222 GCA_018398815.1 Conus ventricosus | reverse complement strand
CAGGGAGACAGACAGGAGAACATAGGCAGGAGACATGGGCAGGTACAACAGAGTAGACAGGGAGACAGACAGGAGAAAATAGGAGGCAGGAGAGAGGCGGAGAACAATGAGGCAGGGAGAGCAGACAGGAGAAAAAAAGGCAGAACAGGGAGAACAGTCAGGGAGAAAATAAAGCAGGGAGACGACAGGAGAACAATTAGAGGCAGGGAGACAGGCAGAGACAAGGAAAGGCAGGGAACAGCAGGGAAACAAGAGAGGCAGGGAGACAGACAGGAGAACAAGAGAGGCAGGGAGACAGGCAGGAGACAAGGAGAGGCAGGAGACAGAGGAAAAGAGCAGGGAGCCCGACAGGAGAACAATAGAGGAGGCAGGGAGACAGAAGGAGGGAGCAGGAAGGCAGGGAGACAGAAGAGGACAGGGAAAAGGCAGGGAGACAGACAGGAGGACAAGGAGAGGCAGGAGAGAGGAGCACAGGAGGAAAAAGAGGACAGGGAGACGACAGGAGACAAAGAGGCAGGGAAAACAGACAGAGAGGACAAGGAGAGGCAGGGAGAGGCAGGAGACAAGCAGAGAGACAGGGAGACAGACAGGAGGAAAAAAGAGGCAGGGAGAACAGGAGAACAAAGGAGGACAGGAGAAGACAGGAGAGACGAGACAGGAGGAACAAGGAGGGGCAGGGGAGACAGGAACAGGAGACAAGGAAGAAGGAACAGGAGAGGAGACGGGGGGACAGGACAATAAAACAGAGGAGAGCAGGAGACAGAAGAGGCAAGGAGAGACAGGGAGACAAACAGGAGGACAAGGAGAGCAGGGAGAGAGGCAGGAGGACAAGAGAGGACAGGAGACAGACAGGATGAACAAGGAGAGACAGGAGACAGCAGGAGACAAGGCAGGGAGAACAGGACAGGAGAAGAAGGCAAGGAGAGACAGGAGAACAAGGAGAGGCAGGAGGACAAGGAGACGCAGGGAGACAGACATGAGGACAAGGAGAGGCAGGGAGAGAGACAGGAGGACAAGGAGAGACAGGACAAGGAGAGCAGGAGGACAAGGAGAGGCAGGAGGACAAGGAGAGACAGGGGGACAAGGAGGCAGGAGACAGACTGAGACAGAAGACAGGGAACGAGAGAGACAGGAGAGGCAGGAGAGAGACAGAGGAAAGAAACAAGGACAGGAAGGAGGAGACGACAGAGACAAGGAGAAGCAGAGGACAAGAGAGGCAGGGGACAGACAGGAGGACAAGGAGAGACAGGAGGACAAGAAGCAGGAGACAGACAGAGACAGAGAATAGAGACAAGGGAGCAGGAGAAACAGGAGGACAAGAAGCAGGAGCAGACAGGAAACAGAGAGGCAGGAGAACAGGAGAGGCAGGAGATAAGAGGGCAGGAGACAGACAGAACAAGAGAGACAGGAACAGACAGAACAGGAGAGACAGGAGACAACAGAGACAAGGAGAGCGTGAGACAGACAGAGGACAAGGAGAGAAGGAGACAGAAGGAGGTCAAGGAGAGGCAGGAGACAAGGAGAGGCAGGAGACAAGGAGAGGCAGGAGGACAAGGAGAGGCAGGAGGACAAGGAGAGGCAGGAGGACAAGGAGAGGCAGGAGAACAAGGAGAGCAGGAGGACAAGGAAGGCAGAGAGACAGCAGGAGGACAAGGAGAGGCAGGGAGACAGACAGGAGGACAAGGAGAGGCAGGAGGACAAGGAGAGACAGGGAGACAGACAGGAGGACAAGAAGAGGCAGGGAGACAGACAGGACAACAAGGAGAGACAGGGAGACAGACAGGAGGACAGGAGAGCAGGGAGACAGCAGGAGGACAAGGAGAGACAGGAGACAGACAGTAGGACAAGGAGAGGCAGTGAGACAGACAGGACAACAAGGAGAGACAGGGAGACAGACAGGAGGACAAGGAGAGGCAGGGAGACAGACAGGAGGACAAGGAGAGACAGGGAGACAGACAGAAGGACAAGAAGAGGCAGGGAGACAGACAGGACAACAAGGAGAGACAGGGAGACAGAAAGGAGGACAAGGAGAGGCAGTGAGACAGACATGAGGACAAGGAGAGGCAGTGAGACAGACAGGAGGACAAGGAGAGGCAGTGAGACAGACATGAGGACAAGGAGAGGCAGGGAGACAGACTTTGAGGACAAGGAGAGGCAGTGAGACAGGCAGGAGGACAAGTAGAGACAGGAGAACAAGGAGAGGCAGCTAGACAGACAGGAGGACAAAGAGAGGCAGTGAGACAGACAGGAGGACAAGGAGAGGCAGTGAGACAGACATGATGACAAGGAGAGGCTGGGTGACAGACATGAGGACAAGGAGAGGCAGTGAGACAGGCAGGAGGACAAGTAGAGACAGGAGGACAAGTAGAGGCAGTGAGACAGACAGGAGGACAAAGAGAGGCAGTGAGACATACAGGAGGACAAGGAGAGGCAGTGAGACAGACATGAGGACAAGGAGTGGCAGGGAGACAGACGGGAGGACAAGGAGAGACAGGGAGACAGACATGAAGACAAGGAGAGACAGGGAGACAGACAGGAGGACAAGAAGAGGGAGGGTGACAGACAGGACAACAAGGAGAGACAGGGAGACAGACAGGAGGACAAGGAGAGGCAGGGAGACAGGCAGGAGGACAAGGAGAGACAGGGAGACAGACAGTAGGACAAGGAGAGGCAGTGAGACAGACAGGACAAAAGGAGAGACAGGGAGACAGACAGGAGGACAAGGAGAGCCAGGGAGACAGACAGGAGGACAAGGAGAGGCAGGGAGACAGACAGGAGGACAAGGAGAGGCAGGAGGACAAAGAGAGGCAGGGAAACAGACAGGAGGACAAGGAGAGGCAGGGAGACAGACAGGAGACAAGGAGAGGCAGGGAGACAGACAGGAGGACAAGGAGAGGCAGGAGGACAAGGAGAGGCAGGAGACAGACAGGAGGACAAGGAGAAGCAGGAGGACAAGGAGAGACAGGAGAACAAGAAGAGGCAGGAGGACAAGGAGACGCAGGGAGACAGACATGAGGACGAGGAGAGGCAGGGAGGCAGACAGGAGGACAAGGAGAGACAGGACAAGGAGAGCAGGAGGACAAGGAGAGGCAGGAGGACAAGGAGCGACAGGAGGACAAGGAGAGGCAGTGAGACAGACTGGAGGACAAGGAGAGACAGGGAGACAGAGGAGGACAAGGAGAGGCAGGAGAGAGACAGGAGGACAAGGAGAAGCAGGAGGACAAGGAGAGGCGGGGAGACAGACAGGAGGACAAGGAGAGGCAGTGAGACAGACTGGAGGACAAGGAGAGACAGGGAGACAGAGAGGAGGACAAGGAGGGCAGGGAGAGAGACAGGAGGACGAGGAGAAGCAGGAGGACAAGGAGAGGCAGGGCGACAGACAGAGGACAAGGAGAGACAGGAGGACAAGGAGAGGCAGGGAGACAGACAGGAGGACAAGGAGAAGCATGAGGACAAGGAGAGGCAGGAGACAGACAGGAGGACAAGGAGAGGCAGGGAGACAGAGAGGAGAACAAGGAGAGGCAGGAGAACAAGGAGAGGCAGGAGGACAAGGAGAGGCAGGGAGACAGACAGGAGAACAAGGAGAGACAGGGAGACAGACAGGAGAACAAGGAGAGACAGGGAGACAGACAGGAGGACAAGGAGAGGCAGTGAGACAGACAGGAGGACAAGGAGAGGCAGGTAGACAGACAGGGGGGTCAAGGAGAGGCAGGAGAACAAGGAGAGGCAGGAGAACAAGGAGGGGCAGGAGGACAAGGAGAGGCAGGAGGACAAGGAGAGGCAGGAGGACAAGGAGATGCAGGAGAACAAGGAGGCAGGAGGACAAGGAGAGGCAGAGAGACAGACAGAGGACAAGGAGAGGCAGGGAGACAGACAGGAGGACAAGGAGAGGCAGGAGGACAAGGAGAGACAGGGAGACAGACAGGAGGACAAAAGAGGCAGGGAGACAGACAGGACAACAAGGAGAGACAGGGAGACAGACAGGAGGACAGGGAGAGGCAGGGAGACAGGCAGGAGGACAAGGAGACACAGGGAGACAGACAGTAGGACAAGGAGAGGCAGTGAGACAGACAGGACAACAAGGAGAGACAGGAAGACAGACAGGAGGACAAGGACAGGCAGCGAGACAGACAGGAGGACAAGGAGAGACAGGGAGACAGACAGGAGGACAAGGAGAGACAGGGAGACACACGGGAAGGACAAGAAGAGGCAGGGAACAGACAGGACAACAAGGAGAGACAGGGAGACAGAAATGAGGACAAGGAGAGGCAGTGAGACAGACATGAGGACAAAGAGAGGCAGTGAGACAGACAGGAGGACAAGGAGAGCAGTGAGACAGACATGAGGACAAGGAGAGGCAGGGAGACAGACATGAGGACAAGGAGAGGCAGTGAGACAGGCAGGAGGACAAGTAGAGACAGGAGGACAAGTAGAGGCAGTGAGACAGACAGGAGGACAAAGAGAGGCAGTGAGACATACAGGAGGACAAGGAGAGGCAGTGAGACAGACATGAGGACAAGGAGTGGCAGGGAGACAGACAGGAGGACAAGGAGAGACAGGGAGACAGACAGGAGGACAAGGAGAGACAGGGAGACAGACAGGAGGACAAGAAGAGGCAGGGTGACAGACAGGACAACAAGGAGAGACAGGGAGACAGACAGGAGGACAAGGAGAGGCAGTGAGACAGACATGAGGACAAGGAGAGGCAGTGAGACAGACAGGAGGACAAGTAGAGACAGGAGGACAAGGAGAGGCAGTGAGACAGACAGGAGGACAGGAGAGGCAGTGAGACAGGCAGGAGGACAAGGAGAGGCAGTGAGACAGGTAGGAGGACAAGGGGAGGCAGTGAGACAGGCAGGAGGACAAGGAGAGGCAGTGAGACAGGCAGGAGGACAAGAGAGGCAGTGAGACAGACAGGAGGACAAGGAGAGGCAGTGAGACAGACAAGAGGACAAGGAGAGGCAGGGTGACAGACATGAGGACAAGGAGAGGCAGTGAGA
>JAFLJL010017595.1:30804-57363 GCA_018398815.1 Conus ventricosus | reverse complement strand
GGCCCTTTAGCGAGTCGCTTCTTTTACTGTCGGAGTTTGATCTAAATTGTCGTTTCATGAAATTCGGACTTCCCATCGAAATCTTTTTAATAACTCCATTTCTATGATAGAAGCAACTGAAATTATATAAAATTTATTATTTAACAGACCATTTCAACAGAGTATTTTTCAGTTGAAAATTGTCAAAAGTAGGCGCCGACAGCCCGGCGAAGTGAAAAGTCAGCTGTGTTTTCTAGTAATTTTTAATACAGAATTCTCCACTTAGACACTGTCTCGGAAAATGAAGTTTATATGTATGGAAAAAGCGAAATGCCAGCTATTCATTCATTGTAAAATTATTTCACGCTCTTCAGTATTTTTTATTGAAATAGAGGAAAATATGACGTAAACGCGTTAAAAGTGGCTTCACTCTAGGACATTAATCACAATGATTTAGTGCAGGAACAAAATTGTCAAATGTGACTTACTGCATTTTATTCCTTGTGTTCTGAGGTTTTCATCGATAGTAAATATGTGTTAATAGTTTGAACGGACAGCGAGCCAGGCAACACTGCAGCTGCGATAGAAAACACAAAATTCTGTTGGTTCCGGCCTCGCGAGGCCCGTTTCGTCTCTGGCACCGTGTTGCTGGCTCTGCGGCCCGGTACATTCTTATAAAAGTAGAGCGTTGTGTGAGAATGGATCAGAGTTCCCTGATGTGAGCGACTGGCATGAGAGGCAGAGAGAGTGCTCAGTGCGCTGAGTGCTGTGCGAGAAAGATTGCTCCCAGGGCTGCGTTCCTGGTTTTGAGCTTATTATGGAAGGCAAATAAAAGAGAAAAACTCTGCTTCGTCCACTGTCTTCTTGACCGGCTGCTGTCCCTTGGTTCCTGCACATATCACCATCTGCCTGTCTTCACCTGCACACCCCTTACCCCTCTCCACCATCACAACTGGCGCTGCGAGCAGGATCGGAGACGGAAGCTGGAGCCGCCGCCATACTCTGAATCGGACAGCGAGGGTGAGCCAGTCCTCTACCATGCTGTACTGCCCAGACAGACGGCACCCTGACTGACTCCAAGGACAGTTGGTTACCCTGCGCCCCCTCCTGTTTCCATCTGCGGCGTGTGCTGTCAACCGACCCATGCCAGCCCCACGGCGGTCCATGTGTCTGGCAGAAAAGCCTGCAAAAAGGTACACCCTTAATGCCCGCCTGGACAATTAGAGACTTTCTTAATGGGTAACTGGCTCGGTCAGGCATTCTAGAGGACAGTTATAGATTGTATATATTCCCCAATTGATTGTCGAACACCTTTTTAGGAAGAGGTGTTGCGGACCGTTTGCCAGACAGTTCATTTGTTCATTGTGTTTTTTTCACAAGCTAGTCTATGTTGGTTGTTTTCATGTTTGATAATGATGTGAACCCCTCTTTTAGCCACCAGAAGTCATAAAAGAGAATTAAGTTGAGTGACTTTTGCTGAGATTCTGCCTCAAAGTGCTAAAACCCGTCCAAATTCATGACCTGGGACTTGACTCAAAAGGGGTTTGATAAATCCTTTTTTTTTTCACTTTTATCGTGCTATGTCTGACTTTATGGATTTTTGTTCAAATAGCAAGTCCATTATTGTCACGTTGGCACCCCGTGTTTTGAGTTTTGATAAATCCTCCCAAGTATATTCTGTACCTGACCTTCTTGGAATGTTTAAAATAACAAATCCTTGCAAAGTCATTTTTAGTTCCTGACATCTTGGAATTTTGTTTACATAACAAGTCCATTATTGTCACTTGGTACCTACCCAGTGCTTTGGGTTTTAAACAACATGTTCCTAATGATTTCTGATGTCCGACTTGGAATTTTGTTTTAAATATCAAGTCCAGTTTAGTCACTTATGTACCCAAAGTCCGGGTTTTGTTCATGAAAGGAATCCCTTGTAGTCATTTTGTATTTGACTTTTTGGAATTTTTTGTTTAAAATACATGTGTCACACTGTCACTTTTGCCCAACGCATTCATGACAGCATTTACTCCATACGCACAACGCAATCTTTCCAATCAACCAAAAGGCGCACTACCGAATGTTTTTTCTTCTCCCCCTCTCCTTCGGGAAACACTTTACTAAATCACATCAAACACGTTATAAACAAATTTTATACATGTAGCACTCTTTCCACTGAGAGGCAATACTAACTCACTCAAGACTTCATAAAGTCATGGCCTTCACACAACATTGGCCCACAAAATCCAGACCAGGAAAATAAATGATTCTCTCACCCTTGATGCTATGCCTGCATCCGAATTACGACTCGCCTCATCCTTTCAGGATTCCCTGTCTCTCTCAGACATCATCTCGCCCCCTCTATTCTCCCGTCCTGGAGATATGACTTCCGACTCCTCTCCCTCGACTCTTCTTGTCACTGGAGAGATTGAGTTCCAACTCCTCTCCCTCGTCTTCTCCTGTCCCTGGAGAGATGACGAGCTCCCGACTCCTCTCCCTGGAGTCCTTAATTCCTGGGGCTGCCTACCGGTGTGTTCCTCACACCATGGCCATCTTCAACCACCTCACGGGTGAAAGGTGAAGGGTGAAGGGCGGCGAAGGGTAAAAGGTGAAGGGCTGAAACACGAATAAGGTTTCGTGTAAGTACCTTCTTAATTCAACATATGAATTCTTTCTTTCTCTTTTCCTTAAGTTTTCCCCTGTAGCTTTCCCCAACTAATCTATCGCTCACCTGGTAATGACTGGTCATGCAGAGAGGACCAACGTCCTGACAGGTTCGAGTCTCTAGGCCCATCTGCTGGTTAAAACTGATTCTTTCCTCCTTCCTCCTAGTGAGTGCATACTCAGTGTTCAAAACACATGACCAGCACCTTACCAGCCCTTGTTAAACTATCACTCAGTGGTCACTTTCACCCAATGACCACCCTTCTTTCTTTACTGAGTCATACTCACAATTATTTGGGGACGCCCGCTACACTAGTCAAGCCACATGAATATCCTTCCTTTCTATAGTGGCATGGGGAAATGATTCATATTACTAACTACATGTGATGGAGCGTCACATGCCTTGATGTGAGGCTACGTCACATGACACCCCCCATCCTGGGATGAAAAAATTTTCTCCAGAAATTTTTTAAAGGATATACACTTCACTTAAAACACATCTTCAGCCATGAATCTCAAAATGTGTAACCATCACACATGATTCACCAAATTAATAATCAACGTATAGAATCAATCATCATGATCCACCATAAATAGCATATTTCAAACTTTCAGTCCTTTCTAAAAAAAAAAAAATTCATAATTGATCACCATACTTCACAAAATACATTTCACAAATTACATGGATAAAACATTAGGGATATTAAACAATTCAAAGTACAAATTGTGTTCATACATTAAGATGTGAAGCACATATTTTCCCTTGATCTTTGTCTCACATCATATGTTTCAAAACCCTCATGAAAATGAGAATATTTCCAAGTGTAAATGTTTCTCAATAGACATGGTAAACAAAATAAACATAGTTTAAACATAGTTTTTTTCCCACATGTAATGTTATAGTCCATTGAAAAGTCACATGCTTTCCATTGTTGACAGTGACAAATAAAAACAATTGTTTGTCTCATTGCACAATCAAAAACATGTGTATATACATTTCTAAAGGTTATTTGCTCATCACACATACATATATATTCATCTTCACAAGCAAGTTAGACATAAATAGTACATGATGATTTTTCATTGTTTACAAAAGAATAAAGCAAAGAATAGATATGTAATACATCAACATCAGTAGTTTTTTGCTTGTAAAACATATAGTCACTCAACAAGCAAATTAAGCATAAATACCACTTGATTTAAATCGTCAGTAGCATACAATGCACTGTCAAAATGTGATCACACCGTAATCATTAAGAAAGACAAAAACAGGAATAGTCTTTCCCTTGAAGCAGTTACATTTGTCCATGAATATTCATACACGTGACAATAAATCTGCCATGACATTTTGTGTTCCAGGCACTGGTTCAACAGTAAATTGAAATTCCTTTAGTCAAGTCTACTGTCACAAAATTTCCTTCTGAGAGCTGACACAGAAGTTCTTCAATGTCTGGGATAGGCTCGGCATCGAACACAGTGATCTTGTTTAGTTTCCTGTAATCGATGCAGAAACGCACCGAACCATCAGGTTTGTCCACCAATACAACTGGTGAGCTGTACGGAGATGTAGAAGGTTCTATGACCTTTAAATCAGCATTACATTGATTTCTCTCTCAACCACCTCTTTTTGCAAATGGGAGGGGTATGGTCTGGTCCGCACTGGTATTTCAGAAGTTAACTGAATACTATGGGGTTCATACCAGTTACTGTACCTGGGGTATCCGTCAACACATCCTGAAAGTCTTTCAAAATGTCTTTGAGCTGTTCTGTTTGACTTGTAGACAAATCATTCGACAGAACCACATCCTCATAGGTTTCACCTTTGATAGACAGAATAGAAGGGTACAACATCATCTGCACTGGTAGATGTTAACACTCCTACATTTGCTGTTTTCATAACCTTTGATCTGTCCCTGTACGTTACATTGGGTACAAATTCATCACTGATAATGTCTGTCATGTTGACATCATTTCCGACACAGGACATATCCACTCAACTGACTGGTTGATGGCAACATTTGTACGTTCAACATACTTCTTCAACATGTTCACATGAAATACCTTCTCAGTGTTGCCATTTTGATCTATAATTAACTGCAGAAATTTTTCCGACCACCTGAAAAGGACCCTTCCACATAACACGAAGCTTGTTATGTTCATCAGTGAGTAATACAAGGACTTTATCCCCTACACTGAAGGAACGTACCTTGCTTTTCTATCAGCAAAGACCTTGTATACATCTGTTTTTCTATCAGCTGACTGTTGAGCAAGCTCACATGCATCCTTCAAACGATTATGCAGTTCATAAACGTATTGGTAAACAGTTTTACTGTCAGGTATGTCCGTCTTTTCCGTCCATGTGTCATCAATAGATCCAAAGGACCCCTTGGTGAGTGTCCGAAAAGAAACTCAAATGGTGAGAATCCCAGCGTTTCGTTCGGCATTTCCCTGTATGCAAAAAGCAAAGCCGGTATGGAAACGATTCCATTCATGGGGTTCCTGTCTTGCAACCTTTCTCAACATGGACTTCAACGTTCCATTGAAACGTTCAACCATGCCATTCGATTGGGGATGATATGGCGTGGTTGAAATGGAAGAGATTGACAACAGTCTGTAAATTTCTCTCATGAGATCAGAAATGAATTGCGTTCCACAATCCGAGAGAATTTCGTCTGGAAGACCCACTCTGGAAAAAATCGCAAGTAAAGCTTCAGCGACAGACACTGTATCAATTTCTCTTCAGTGGAATCGCCTCTGGATACCTTGTCGCTGTATCCACCAAAGTTAAGATATAGCGATGTCCGGAAGAAGACAGTGGTAAAGGCCCAACAAGATCAATAGCTACCTTCCGAAATGGAACGGAAATGAGAGGCATTTTGTGCAAAGGTGCACATGGGACGCGACCTTTCTGAGATGTCTTTTGGCAGATGTCACAGAGCGGCAGTATTTCGTAACTTCCTTTGTGACACCTGGCCAATAAAAAGAATCAAGAACTCTCTTTAATGTTCTTTTGATTCCACAGTGACCAGCGAACAATGCATCATGAGCCGTGTGTAGTACTGTTTCTCTAAGTGGTGTTGGAACGACAACTTGTTTGTTTTCCTGTCCAGGTACACACCTGTAGAGAATGTCAGAGTCCCAGTATGTATGTTGTTTGTCCGTTAGTTTGTCCGTTACAGTCTGTTAGGCAGCAGAAAGTACCGTCGTCAGCGTCTCGTCTTTTTCCTGCATTTCTTTTAGATCATCTGGGGTAATCTGGAGTTCATTCAGTTTTGAGACCTTTAGCGGCTTTGTAGCCTTTCCCTGCTCTATGATGTCTGATCTGGTACTCCACAAGACAAGGAACAAACGATCCTCCAGCACACACAATGTACTGTAGCGACACCTGGCAAATTGCCCAAGATCAAGTCGCAGACTGGGTTATCAATGACACAGGCGGTGAGAAATCCGGAGTAGTACGGTGTATCGACTGAAATTTTCGCCAGCGGAAACGTTTCAATCTTGCCTCCAAACGACCTACACTTTTGGACATGTGTTGAGATACTGGTTTTGAAGCACGAAAGATTTCCGTACACCAGCAGTGGTGCACCCAGTGTCTCGCAAAACCGAAGCCTGCAATCCATTGATGGCTCCGTTTTCTAACACCAGTCCATCAACCGATTGATCTGGTGCCAAAACAAGGCCTTCTTTCACAATCAGTGGAGACTAATGCGGATTTTGAATCATTTGGTTTGAAAGGGCAATTCCTTTTCAAATGGAACTTGCAATCGCAATAAAACATCGCATTGTCCTGATCGGCAGCTGACTGATTTTGTGAACTTCGGTTCTGTCCACGAACTGGCCCAAAAGGTCTACGCGGTGGTCGTGTCCACGACCTCGGAACGTTTGCTGAGAAGCAACGGGTTTTTTTCCGGCGGTGAGTACTGGTACTGATGAAAGTCACTCGAACCGCGGAAAGATCCCTGTCCGTTCCTAGGATAGGTATATCCTTGAGGACTCAGAAATGACCCACGATTCCTTTCCTGTAACTTCCCTGTCCTGATGGGATAGTACATGACGCATGAGACTCAAAGATGGAAAATTCTCCTTTCCTAGCCACGCCCTTATCTGGGTGAGCGATACAATATTGATCAGCCATCTGACACATTTCCTCAACCGTTTTCAAATTGCCTTTCTTTAAGGAAAGTGGCCAGATCCTTTGCTCACGCTCTGGAAAAGTTTTCTCTAAAAGGAGATCTCGCAGTGGATTGAAAAGTTTTGTTCGTTTTAGATAAATCGATCCATCGATCCAAACAATGACTCATACGATCAAAACGACGGAAACGATTTCTCCTTTGTCAGGGCGCACAGAACGGAAACGTTCGCGAAAACGATCAGCAGAACATTGAAATTTCTTGAGGAGTTCTTCTTTCAACTGATCCCAAGTTAAATTTGTTTCGCTGCAAGTGAGTGGTACAGTGTCAAAGCGCTACCCTTAAACAACGACGCAATATACAATGTCCACTTTTCCTTTGGCCAACCACAAGACGTTGCGTGACTTTCAAATCGAAAAGAAAACTATCAATGTCATCCGTTTTTTTTCCTCAAAAGGCGGTAACTTTGGAATATATGCCGCTTTTGGTTGAGGTGCGCTTGCGGAACCGACTGGTGGAGGTTTCTCTCGATGCCTGGATTCTTTTAATTTCAGCATCAGTCCTCTAGTTCTAACTGCCTCAACTTAAATTGACGTTCTCTCAGCTTCAGCTTCCCTCTGTAATCTTTTTTCTTCAATTTCAGCTTCCCTCTGTAGTTTATTTTCTTCAGCTTCCCCTCTGTAGTTTATTTTCTTCAGCTTCCCTCTGTCTAGCCTGTCTGCCCTATCTCTGCATTGTTGCACATAGTTGGTAAGTTTTTCTCCATCAAAACCCAAGCGTTCCGCTTGTTTAACATATTTATCAAAATCATCCATAATGAACCGTCAACAGATATAAACACAAAACAATCTCTAAGTATGAATAAAAATAAGGCGATATATGATGATGCTATATGTTTCACAAAATGTAATTATAATATAACAAATAAAGAATTCAATTTCCGGTGTAAACAGAAAACAGCTTACTTAAACAGGGTAGATATGAAATCCAAGGAATGTATTTTTCCAAAAATAATTTGCAAACTGCTATCAATTTGGAATTTACAAAACAAAATGAAGTTTAAATGCAAAACTGTTTTTCCTAAGAAAGAAATAAACACAATAAAGTTTTCTGAAAATAAATTCTTTATAAAGTTTTAGTTCTTAAATGTTCTTGTTGTCAGTCTTTCTTTCTTACTTAATTTCAAATGAATTTACAAAACAAATGTATCGCCTTATACGCTAAGTGAATATAAATTTACAAAACAAATGAAGCACAAATAATTAAAAAGAGGGGAAGAAACACAAACTAGCGGAAATCCTACCTAAAAGATGAAAATGTTGAAAAGAAACTAGATAGGAGCTTATTGAGGAGAAGTTAAGAGTTTTGAAAAAGGGGGTGAAAAGGAAATGAAAGGATACACAGGACCGAACAGTGAGAAGAAATCAAGAACAGCAAAAGAAACCCTCAGACAGCACCCTAGTGGTCACTGTCCCCCGTGAAACTGGAGACGGGAAAAACAAATCCTGCACAATATACACCACACTACAGTAATAATACAAAATACTAAACAATCAATCAATAAATGCACATTCACCCAAACTCAAGAAAATCTCGCACCACACACAGAAAAAAAAAATAATCAAAGATAAAGATGTTTATTTGGGCTGAGCGTAATCAACTCCACCACCTACACTATAAGCGTGACGGAGGAGAAGTTGATCCCACACTCTGAGGGGCAAGGGGAAAAATCAAAACTGAAACAATAGGAAAGGGAAAGAAATAGATATTTATGAGAAGGGAAGGACTATGACTCCCAACGCCATGCCCCCCTGCTAAACGCAGGAAGAGTTGGGCTATCAGTCCTGGGAAGGGGACAAACAAAATCTAATACTCTAGGGGAAGGACAGCGACTCCTCAACGCCCTGCCCCCTTGCTGCCAGGTTCGAGCAAGAGGAGGTTGAGGCTATCGGTCCTGAGGTGGAAGGGTCAAAAAGAAATCCTACCAAAAAAAAACCACCCTTAACGGAGTAGAGCAACCAAAAGAAATGTCAACCACCCTAAACACATATAGAAATAGAAAAAAACAACAACAAATGCAAATATTATACACAATAAATAATCAAACTAATTTCTTTTCTTTTTCCCTCAAACCCTTGAGGGTACAAATCAAAATCTTTTTTATTCTTTTTTTTTTCTTCCCTCAAACCCTTGAGGTACAAATCAAAATCTTTTTTTTCTCAGGCCCCAAGGGCACAAATAGAAATCCTTCCTCTGAAGGTACAAATAGAAATCTTTCTTCTTTTTTTTCTAGGGAAACAAAACGGCAGCTACGTTGGTGAAACTGGAGTCGGGTCACCACTGTCACACTGTCACTTTTGCCCGCACGCATTCATGACAGCATTTACCTCCTGTCACGACCGACCCCTGGAGGTCTGCCCTGACAGGATCGGTCTAGGTGGGAGTGAAGGAGTGACTGACCTCACACGCCCCGCAAGAGACCACACAATAAAGATTACGATACAACACCCCATTATTCACACCAGCAAAATAAGCATTCCAACACACACAACATGCACAATCACAATCAAGCACTCCAACGCACACAACATGCACAATCACAATCAAGCACTCCAACACCCACAACACGCACGATTATAAATAAACATTTCACCATACGACGTACACAATCACAATTACAGCATTCCAGCACATATGACATATACACATTATAAAGAAACATTTCCAGCATCGATCCCTTCTAACACCATGGAGTGCGTCCACACCCCTGCCTCTGTCAAGTCTACTGGGAGCACCCTGTCGCACTAGGTGCTCCGAACCGGGTCGGTTTCTCGCAGGGAGTCGCTCAAAGCCGACACCCCCGACTCACAGCAGGCAGTGAAGAGCGTGTCCCGGAGGGGGGGGGGGGGGGGGGGGGGGGGGGGGGGGGGGGGGGGGGGGGGGGGGGGGGGGAAACGTGGCGCTGTTACGGGAGGTCCTGGACGGGGTCAGGCCGGCCAGTCAAGACGGCGGGCTCCTCTACCAGTCCGGGGTCCCGACCAGAGCGTGGCCTCGACCAGCGCGTGGCACCATCCAGTCCCGGTCCCAGCCAGAGTGTGGCCTCAACCAGCACGTGGCACCATCCAGTCCGTGGTCTCAGCCAGAGCGTGGCCTCAACCAGCACGTGCACCATCCAGTCCGTGGTCTCAGCCAAAAACGTGGCCTCAACCAGCACTGGCACCATCCAGTCCGTCCTCCGGGTGAAGCCCCCAAAAGGGGGGGGGGGGGGGGGGAAACGTAGCTGGGAGGAGAGGAGAAAGGGGGGGAAGGAAGAAGGAAGGAGGAAGGAAGAAGGGTACTGGAACCCCGCCGTCAGTACAGCCCTGACCCATGCTGCCCAAATTTTAACAGCCACTCGCATGAGGGGCGGGGGGAAGTCTACTAAACGCACACAGTAAACCCATCGAATCGGGGATGTTCACCAGGGTCTTCCCACACGATGCAGGCAAAGACCGCATTAAATCAACAGGTTATAAAACATATGAATTATCTTCACCCTTCTACTCACTCACGTTTAACTTTTTCCTTTCTTAGGAAATAACCAACACAGCGACCATCGCTTTATACCGCCACCACATTCGCAAATAATAATTCAAGGGCATAATTGTCACATTTTATAGCCACATTCAAAATAACACAAATCTCCAACCACGCATCCGAACGACAAATCATGCGTACGCACGCTCGCGAACATAAAACTCGTTCTCCCTTGCACACACAAACAGAGGGTGGCCGAAGGATAAGAGTCCGGCGAATGTGACGGGGCGGACGAGCGAGACCCAGCAAGTTCCAACCCTGAATCACCAGGTTCTCTCCCCCATCCCCACCGACTACCGCATCACCAATGCATAAACAGGAAAAAGAATTTTGGGAAAATAATTTAGAATGGCCAGGTTAAAGATTGAATTAAACCAGAAAAAGTCTCAAAACAATATTTTCTCTTAAAATTCGAAAACCCAAAAGAAAATTGCGAAAAAGAGAAGACTAAGCCGGCTAACAACAACAAACCAAAACAAACAAACCACGAAACTGATGCTTACCACTACCCGGGGGTACCCAGAAGAGGCGGGTCAAACGACCCCTTTTCTGCCCTCTGTCCAGTCGAGAGGACAGAGGCACAGGTGCGGAAAAAGAAAAAGTGATGTCCCTCTCCTACAGGCCGACTGCAGGAATTAAAAGTACTGACTGTACTTTCGATGATACGGTGAAGAACCAAGACTGGAGCAGGCGCCCCCCAGAGACATCTTCCGCTCGAGTGAAGAGCTAACCTCCCTCAGAAATGGCGGCCAAAAAGCCACCCTACGTCACAGAGTGAGCATACTTCAAACTAAAAGAAATGAAGCACGTCGACAGGTAAAAAGAACAGGCGAGAGGCCGATAGACACAAGTTCGAGAAAAAGGGTACCGGCCACCCTGAAACCGCAGATGAATAGCAACGGGCGGTGGAATTAGAGAGAGGAGAGAGAGAAAGCAAACCGAAGTTGAGCTGAACTACACCAAGGTGCAACCGCACCACAAGCCACACTAAGGGACGGATACACGACAACAGAAACGACAAAAATAAATAAGTAATTCCGCCACCCTAGGTGGGTCAAACGTCGTAGGCCTCGTGACAAACTCGTGACAAACCCCCCTTCTAAAAGCATCTGTTTCTCTGAGATACAGTGCTCCTTTGAACCTTGACGCATGTGCAAATTCACAACAATGGACCGAACCCAACTCTCTGTGCTCGACAGAGTACAGGAATCCAATACAAACATTCCACGATAGAATCACACAGAGAAATACATAATACTACATTTATCAAACAACTAAGAAAAACCTTCCAACCATGAAAGTAACAATCCGAACCATTGGTGTTTCCCACTACCGTTAACATCACTGAAGTGAAAACTGTCACTACACCTGATACAGAGACCAAAAGGGAATATAACCCGGGTTTGAGGGGAATGTCCCCTGACCGTTTTTCCCCAATGCGCTGACTACGGAGCTCGGCTAAGATAGTCACATCCGTTTTAAACAGGAACCCTTGATATGACGGAAAGTGAACGCATGACTCTGCAGTTTCCACTGCCTAACTCATGAGTCGACGACTGACTGGCCGATCCGGTCCAAGCACCGAGAGATGATATCGCTCTCCAGTACAAACTTTCCGGCCGTACTTCTTCTTGGGCACGCCAGTGCGCGTCCAAATCTGCCTGAGAGATTCAGCAACAGTAGGGCATCGATAGTCCTAAGCGGACAGCCTCTGGTGTCGACTCGCAGATTCTACCACTACCAAAGTGTAGGGGTAAACCGCGATCAATGGAGGATTAATGGTCCCACCAGGTCGACCCCAACCTTGCTGAATGGCTCCCCCAACCCGTGGCACTGACCCTAGGGGAACACGCCTTCAAGCGACCCTTAGGCGTTGTCCGTTGGCAACATCGCAACTGGGGCAGTACTGCCTAACCTGTGAGTTCATCCCGGGGCCAAAAGAAGTCTTGTTTTACCGCTCGAGAGTTCGCTTGGAGCCCATAGACCTGCCATTGGGAATCGTGGCCTCCCGGGAGAACAGACTCTCTCAAGCTTGGGGAACAACAAGCTGCTTGGCCACACGATCTGCCTGAGTGAAAACCCTAAAGAGGATCCCCTTGTGGAGTTTGAAGCTCACCTTGGCGTGTCGGGCAGACTGAGCAGGACGACCTACCATTTCGCAGGCGTTGGACATCCAGGTCCCCTGCCTGAAGACGGACCATGGTAGCAGGATCGGCCCTGGCCAGAACCTCGTCAAGATCGGCTGGAGAACGGGACGCAATTCCTGTTCCTGCTTCTTAGCTTTGGCGCGTGTGGTGACTCCCACACACGCCTGTACGGCAATCCGTAACACGGACTGACGCGTCCGTCAGCAAAGGTGACAGTATCCCTATGAAAGGGAATACATAGGTCGTACCACCGCGATGGCCCATACTTCGCCACAGAAGTAGGGGTGGAGATAGTATAAGTACAGAAGACGGTGGAAGAAAAACCAGCCTCCAACCCGCACACATCATAACTAGCGCCCCCCCGGGGCCTCAGGGAAACCAAATTCTTATCCACAAAGATCGTTGATGCTCCCGAACCCCTGATGGTGTGGGACCAAGGAGGAACCAACAACAGAGAGAAACACGGGGCCACTCGAATCACCAGAAGCTGGGATGGAACCCACGTTAGCCGGGGCACGAGGACGTGGAAAGGACCAGCCCCACGACTACCAGCGGCTTTAGACAATCTTTCCTAATGTGGCCAGGACGACCACAAAGAAAACACAGTCGGGGCCGAAATCCCCGATGAACTGCCTGCCTTGTTCCCCCGCTAGCAGTTGTCGGCGCCTTACCGCCACTAAATTCCTGTGGAGGCTTCCTCTCCGTATCTGGGCGATGCCCATAAGCCCTGCGAGCTTCAGCAAACACCTCAGCGGTGTGAATCGCAGCCGCGAAATCCTGAGGTGCTGTCTCGCCTATCCGATCCCCCAACTCTGGGGACACAGTGTTGGTGACTGTTTTAATGAGGATCAGATCCCCACTCCAACTTGCCAACTGACCGCCAATACCCTAGCGTTTTGGGGCAGCCTATCACCAAACGCAGAAGGTCCTCGTCGTTATTCTTCTCATGGACCTGAACTTCCTCCTGTACGTCCTCTGGGGTAAGGGGGAAACGCTTACGCAGAGCCAACGCATGTCTGCATAAGACGCACCTTCTTAGAGGAGCACAACTCCCTTGCAGCACCAATAATCCAGAAAAAGGTGCATAGGGCCTTTTGTTCCTCAGACAATTGGTATGAACAGCAACCTTGTCAAAATGCTCTAGGAACATATCAATGTCCTCACTAGGGCTGAACTCTGAAGCTTTAACTTTGGGCCTCTAACTCTAATCACCTGCCTGGGGATTAAACCCCTGACTTACAGATGCCGGGAGACCGCGAAAGAAGTTGTTCCATCTCCTCCCTACGCAGAGCCTCCATCCTGTCTATTCTTCCTACGGGGGCTTCCTGCCTGGCAGCCTCTTCCCTACGCTTTAGCAGCCTCTTCCCTACGCTGAGCACCTCCTCTCTGCGCAGAATAGCCTCTTCCCCTATGCAGAATTTCCTGTCTGTCAGTCCCCCCTCTCTGCGCAGAGCCTCCTTCCTGTCTAGCTCTTCCCACGGACCTTGCCCCTTCCCTACCAGAGCTTCCTGCCTAGCAGCCTCTTCACTACGTAGGGCTTCCTGCCTGACAACCTCCTCTCTACGTAGGGGTTCCTGCCTGACAACCTCCTCTCTACGTAGGCTTCCCTGCCTAGCAGCCTCTTCACTACGCTGCCGCTCCAGAAACATCAGGGCGGAGGGGATGTCCTGGCGGGTTCACCACTCCCCGACACGGGAGGACGACCCGTCTGACCCCGTCCCTTGGGTCTCGACTTTACCCTGAGGAAAGTCTCCCGGGGCATACCCTTACGAGGGGGAAACCTGGAGAGAGAAGGTTTTCGTCTCTGCGACCCAACAGAAGCCCACAGTTGCTTCGCTATGCTCTGACGCTTCCCGAGCGAAGTGCCAGTCGGGTCTCGACAGGAAACCCCCCACGAAGAGGTAGTAAAAGTACTTCACTGGACTACCTGCTACAGCACTGGAATAAGTAGAAGTTACCGTAGTCGAAGTACTGGGACTAATATAGGGACACAGTAACATTTGAATACCCTTCTTCTTCGACGCATGCTCGCCACGCCACCCCGCCGGACGCGCCATGACAACAATATCCTAAACGGTTTTCAAGTACAGGGGAAAGACAATTTTCCCCTAGAAAAAAAAAAAAAATTTTAGGGGCGTGTGTATATGTGTGTATGGTTTGTGTGCGTGGTGCGGGCAATTCCGGCTGCTCCCACTCTGGCAACACCGCGCTCTACAACACGAGCAACATGCGGTGGGGCTCAAACCCAAAAAAAAAAAAAAAAAAAAACTAAAGTCCGCTGCCCCCCCCTGCAACACCGCGCTCCACAGCACGAGCAACAGTGCGGTGGGGCTGGCCGAAAAACAAACAGGCAGACGGAATCCGGAGAGAGGAAAAAAAATGACACCCACGTCCGATACAACCCCCTGTACTCATTTACCCGTAGAGAAAAAAAAAACTGGCTAAATACACAACAGGAATGGAAGACTGATGGGAACAGAAAGGCAAGCTTACGGCCGTAACCCGCGTGAGGTACCCGGCGGAAGGAGGTCTGGACGCGGTCGACCCCTCGGTCCCCACCTCGACTCCCGAGTCACACCGGATGTTCCCTCAGGCCACAAAAAGACTCCCTTCACGCTAGAGTCACCCAGCCAACCACCCACAATACAAACACACAAACTGACTAAACATATACAAAACAGACAAACCTAAACAGGTACTCCGCGAAACGAGAGAGACAGTCAGAGCCCTTCCCCATCCCGGACGAGCCCCCAAATTGTCACGAACCGACCCCTGGAGGGCTGCCCTGAAAAGATCGGGCTGGTGGATGAAGGGGGTGACTGACCTCACACGCCCCGCAAGAACCACATTAAGATTACGATACAACACCCATTTATTCACCCAGCAAATAAGCATTCCAACACACACAACATGCACAACACAATCAAGCACTCCAACGCACAAAAACACAAATCACAATCAAGCACTCCAACACCACAACACGCAAAATTTAAATAAACATTTCACCATACAACAAACAATCCAATTACAGCATTCCAGCACATATACATAAACACAATTATAAAAAACATTTCCAGCATCGATCCCTTCAACACCATGAGTGCCCACACCCCTGCCTCTGTCAATCTACAGGAGCACCCTTCGCACTAAGTGCTCCAACCGTCGTTCTCGCAGGAATCGCTCAACAAAAAGACACCCCCACTCACAAGCGGGATGAAGACGCGTTCCCGGGGGGGGGGGAGGGGAAACGTGGCGCGTTACTGGAGGTCCTGACGGGGTCAGGGCCGGCCATCAAAGGCGGGGTCCTCTACCAGGGCCCGGTCCCGACCAGAGCGTGGCCTCGACCAGCGCGTGGCACCATCCAGTCCGCGTCCCAGCCAGGTGGGGCCTCAACCACACGTGGCACCATCCAGGTCCTGCCCCAGGCGTGGCCTCAACCACACGTGGCACCATCCCAGTCCGGGTCTCCCGCCAGAACGTGGCCTCAACCAGCACGTGGCAAAACCATCCAGTCCTATCCGGTAACCCCCGAAAGGGGGGGGGGGGAAAAAAGCTGGAGGAGAGAGAAAGGGAGGGAAAAGAAGGAAGAGAAGAAGAAGGTACTGGAACCCCGCCGTCAGTACAGCTGACCCATGCTTCAATCTTAACAGCCACCGCATGATGGGCCCAGGAAGTCCCTAAACGCACACAGTAAACCCATCGAATCAGGGGTTCCCAGGGTCTTCCCACACGAGCAGGCAAAAGAACCGCATTAAATCAACAAGTTTAAAACATATGAATTATCTTCACCCTTCCCACTCACGTTAACATTTTCCTTTCTTAGGAATACCAACCAGGACCATCGCTTTATACCCCCCCACATTCGCAATATAAATTTAAATGGGATAATTGTAACATTTTATAGCCACATTCAAAATAACACAAATCTCCAAAACCACGCATCCGAACGACAAATCATGCGTACCCCGCTCGCGAACATAAAACTCGTTCTCCTTGCACACACAAACAACGGTGCCGAAGGAAAAGATCCGGGGAATGTGACAGGCGACGAGCGAGAACCCAGCAAGTTTCCCCCCTGAATCACCAGTTCTCTCCCATCCCCACCCGACTACCCCATCACCAGATGCATAAACAGGAAAAGAATTTTGGAAAAAATTAGAATGGCCAGTAAAGATTGAATTAACCGAGAAAAGGCTCACCAATATTTCTCTTAAAAAATTTCGAAAACAAAAAAAATTGCGCAAAAGAGAAGACAAGCCGCTAACAACACAAACCAAAACAAACAAACCACGAAACTGATCTTAACCACTACCCCCTGGGTGACCCAAAGAGCGGGTCAAACGACTCTCTCTGCCCTCTGTCCAGTCGAGAGACAAGGGACAGGTCGGAAAAAGAAGGGAAATGATTCCCCTCCTACAGGCCGACGCAGAATGAAAGTACTGACTGTACTTTCGATGATACGTGAAGAACCAAACTGAGCAGGCGCTCCCCGAGACATCTTCCGCTCGAGTGAGACTAACCTCCCCCCGCAATGCGGGCCACATGTCACCCTAACGTCACAGAGTAGCATACTTCAAACAAAAGAAATGAGCACGTGCACAGTAAAAAAACAGGCAGAGCCGATAGACACAATTCGAGAAAAGGTACCGCCACCCTGAACCTGCAGATGATTTGCACGGCGTGGAATAGAGAGAGGGAAGAAGAAAGCAAACCGAAGTTACTGAACTAAAACCAAGGTGCAACCCACCACAAGCCCAACTAAGGGACGGATACACACAACAGCAACGACAATAAATAAATAAGTAATTCCGCCCCCCTAGGGGTCCAAAAACGTCGTAGGCCTCGTGAAAAAACCGTGACTCTCCAAACACGCACACGCAATCTTTCAACAACAAAAAGGGGCACTACCGAATGTTTTTTCTTCTCCCCCTCTCCCCTTTGGAAAACACTTTACTAAATCAACTCAAACCTTAAAAACAAATTTTATACATGTGAGCACCTTTCCACTGAGAGGCAAACTAACTCACTCAAAGACTTCATAAAGTCCCGGGCCCTTTACACAACATTGGCCCACAAAATCCAGACCAGGAAAATAAATGATTCTCTCACTCCTTGTGCTATGCCTGCATCCGAATTACGACTCGCCTCATCCTTTCAGGATTCCCTGTCTCTCTCAGACATCATCCGCCCCCTCGATTTCCTCCCGTCCTGGGGATATGACTTCCGACTCCTTTCCCTCGACTCTTCTTGTCACTGAGAGATGAGTTCCAACTTTCCTCTCCCTCGTCTTCTCCTGTCCCGGAGAGATGACGAGCTCCCCGACTCCTCTCCCTGGAGTCCTTAATTCCTGGGCTGCCTACCGGTGTGTTTTCCCCACACCATGGCCCATCTTCAACCACCTCACGGGGTGAAAGGTGAAGGGTGAAGGCGAAGGGTAAAAGGTGAAGGGCTGAAACACGAATAAGGTTCGTGTAAATAACCTTCTTAATTCAACATATGAATTCTTTCTTTCTCTTTTCCTTAAGTTTTCCCCTGTAGCTTTCCCAACTATCTATCGCTCACCTGGTAATGACTGGTCAGCAGAGAGGACCAACGTCCTGACAGGTCGAGTCTCTAGGCCACTCTGGGTTAAAACTGATTCTTCCTCCTTCCTCCTAGTGAGTGCATACTCAGTGTTTCAAAAACATGACCAGCCTTACAGCCCTGTTAAACTATCACTCAGTGGTCACTTTCACCCAATGACCAACCCTTCTTTCTTTATGAGTCATACTCACAATTATTTGGGACGCCCGCTACACTAGTCAAGCCACACTGAATATCCTTCCTTTCTAGTAGTGGCATGGGGAAATGATTCATATTACTAACTACATGTGATGAGCGTCACATGCCTTGATGTGAGGCTACGTCACATGACAACATGTCCATTCTAGTCGATGTGAATCCTGGCTTTCAGAAGCCTTGTTTAAAAGAGCACCCCCCTGGTAGTTGGAATAATATGAATGCAAACAATGAGAGAGACAGATGTTTTAATACTTTGATGTTAGTGTTTTTTTTTGGAGTATCCATGCCTCTACTAAAGACTTGATGGCTAAAGTCCATTTTTTTTAATCATTGATTCATTTGTTGTATCCCTACTTGATAACTCTGCCATTTTATGTCATTTTTGTGCAAGCGAGGACGCTGGTTGTAACAGAGTAGGGGGGATGTAGCCGGTGCTAAATGTGTTTATTTCTTGTCACCCATCGTAGACGAGATATTTTGTTCACGAGTTATCTTCCCCCTTACCTCCCTTGATCAATTGATCTCATTTTATTGTGTAAATTCTGTAAATCATGAATACCTCAGAACCTACATTGTAGTGTATACATCGCTGAAGTCACAAAATTAATGTATTCTATTCATTACAACGTGTTGCACTGAGAAGCCCATATTTTTCCTAAATCTGGCATTTCGACCAAATTAATCTTGGCGCCATTTTGAATTGCCGACGAAACAAACCGTGAATAATTCTTGATTTCATAAAAAGTATTAGAGAATCCAAAGAATCCATGAATGCACATTGAAAGTAAAGTCCATAAGCTTTCATTTCGTATATCGCATGCCTATGATCTTTTCTGTACAAGCTTGCGACTATACGAAATGACTGACAGCGCCGGTCCCTTTAGCGAGTCGCCTTCTTTGTTTACTGTCGGAGTTTGATCTAAATTGTCGTTTCATGAAATTCGGACTTCCCAATCGAATCTTTTTAATAACTCCATTTCTATGATAGAAGCAACTGAAATTATATAAAATTTATTATTTAACAGACCATTTCAACAGAGTATTTTTTCAGTTGAAAATTGTCAAAAGTAGGCGCCGACAGCCCGGCGAAGTGAAAAGTCAGCTGTGTTTTCTAGTAATTTTAATAACAGAATTCCCACTTAGACACTGTCTCGGAAAAATGAAGTTTATATGTATGGAAAAAGCGAAATGCCAGCTATTCATTCATTGTAAAATATATTCACGCTCTTCAGTATTTTTTATTGAAATAGAGGAAAATATGACGTAAACGCGTTAAAAGTGCTTCACTCTAGGACATTAATCAGCAATGATTTAGTGCAGGAACAAAATTGTCAAATGTGACTTACTGCATTTTATTCCTTGTGTTCTGAGGTTTTCATCGATAGTAAATATGTGTTAATAGTTTGAACGGACAGCGAGCCAGGCAACACTGCAGCTGCGATAGAAAACACAAAATTCTGTTTGGTTCCGCCTCGCGAGGCCCGTTTTCCCCTCTCTGGCACCGTGTTGCTGGCTCTGCGGCCCGGTACATTCTTATAAAAGTAGAGCGTTGTGTGAGAATGGATCAGAGTTCCCTGATGTGAGCGACTGCGTGAGAGCAAGAGAGTGCTCAGTGCGCTGAGTGCTGTGCGAGAGAGATTGCTCCCAGGGCTGCGTTCCTGGTTTGAGCTTATTATGGAAGGCAAATAAAAGGAGAAAACTCTGCTTCGTCCACTGTCGTCTTGACCGCTGCTGTCCTTGGTTCCTGCACATATCACCATCGCCTGTCTTCACCTGCACACCCCTTACCCCTTTTCCACCATCACAACAAAATTAACTTGCTGTATTTGTACTTTGTCACAACTGTTAGGGGTATGTTGGTTAGTGCAGGTTTAAAAAAAACAAGCTTGATCAATATCATCTAGATTATTGAAAATTTTATAAGTTTGGATCAATATCCCTTATCCTCGGGCTTTGAGGATGGCAACCTTAGATACCCATAATCTGTCTTCATATGGATAATCAGAAATGTCCCGGTTTTAAAACTTTGTTCTCTTCCTGCACCTTTTCTATTTCTATTGACTGCTTTTTTTAATCTTTGGGGACCATATCACATTGCCATATCAAGAATCGATCTCACCATTGCCTTATATAGTCTAAGAAAGGTAATCTTTGTCCAAATATTAAAAATTCTCTTAAAAATACCAATCAACTGCATGGCTTCTTGATGGTCTGTGCAATGTGTCTGTCAAAAAGTAAGTCTTCATCAAATGTTACTCCCAAGTCCTTTTTCCTCTTCACAGCACGTTTTGAAGGATTTTCCCCCATATATGTATTTCCAACAATCAACTGACACAGAAAGGAAATTTCATATCTGACATCAATTTTCAGTACTTTGCACGCACCTGTCTGGTTGGAGAATCTAGCATGTATCTTAACGTGCATATGAAAAAAGAAAAGAAAAGGAATCAACCTCGTGCGATAGAGAACGATTCCGTCCAGCCAGTCTATATATACTTAAAACGTTATTTACGGTCTTAACCATCCATTTATGGTGTGGTACCACATTGCACGCTCTTGATTGGGTAGGAATTGTCAAAGGGAAAGCAAGCTTTTTGCCTACTGTTGGCAACACATGAATATTATTTCCCTTTAACACGAGAGAAAAGAGAGAGAGAGAGAGAGAGGAGAGAGAGAGAGAGAGGCAGGCTACGCCTGGAAAGCGTTACAAAGTAAAGTACTTTACATTATTCTAACGCTTTCGAGTTTGGTTACCGAAATTTTACTTGGGGAGTTGGTGATTTCCTCGGGTAGCATGAATGATGCTGTGTTTTGGGGAGTGTCTCCCTTTATTTCAGAGCCTGTAAGATTAGCGGCAATGATGCCATGGCGGCGTTCCAATCGCTTGAAGCCTCCTACTCTGACTCAAACGTGCATTTGAAAGGACGCTCTGGACCGGTTCGACCTGGAAGCCAAATCTCTCAGTACTCTGGGAGAGATCCCTTCTGGTCCATTTGCCTTAGGGTCTGAGTGCCTTTAGGAGTTTCTTGGTGCCTGTGACTGAGTTGCCAGTTCTGTCAAAGGTTAGTCAACTTTTGCCGAGTCTGGCATACTGCACTTCTGCTGAAATTCTTGGAAGAATATGCTTTCCCATCGCTGAAAGCGTCAGAAAAAAACAGTTTAGCAATTCTGCTTTCCTTAAGGTTCAGTGATGAGGGTGCCGCTCTTCTTTTTTTTTTTTAGTGGAGGAACCCCGGGAAAGGGGGAAGCACTCTGGGGGTTTAGCATAGTTGAGGGTGCTGTGGAGGACTCAAGAGCATCGCGATGTAATTCCAGTGCGCTCTCGTCAGTTCTTTCTGGACAAATAAGTACTTTTAAGCCAGTCCGGTCTTCCCCCTCTGCCTGTAAGCTTACTCTCTGTCGTATTTCTGCATCATGCGACGTAGCTGAGGAATGAACCAAGGCTGGGCCCGCAAGACGACAAGTCAGCTGGGGGGGGGGGGGGGGGGGGGGGGGGGATGCTGCCAGACACACTCAACGGAGCAGTCCTTAAGGACCTTTAGGAAGGTCCAGGGCGTCCTGGGCTGTCGCGGTAGCTGCATTTCCATGCATAAGCTTGCTTTTCTGAATCAGCATCTCTTCTTCCCTCGTGTCCCGAATGGCTTGGTTGTAGAGGGGGAGGAGGGGGTGGCGAGGGGGAGGCAGGGTGGATCATTTTTTACCGTTGTTCGTGTTTTAACTTCGAAGGTTACACGTCATGGTCCGGAGAGAATGGACGCAGGATCGACTCTGGGATCAGATGAGGCGATTTGTCACGATGAGGTGTTGTCTCTCCTTGCTGGAAAGGTCACCATCTCTTCAAGACCATCATCATGGAACGGATTGAGGAAATGTCTGTGCAGGCCGGCTGAAGGACAGGAAAGCTTACGTGAGGTGGCTGTCCATACTAGTCCCAAGAAGTTAAAATGCCATGGGGTGAACCATTTGAGAACGAGATCTCCGAAGCTGCTTTACCTTGAAAATATGCAAACTTGCTGAGACTAGTCTCGTCAGTCACCATAAGTTTGTGGTACACACCAAGGGAGAACGGGAATTCTTGTTCGTATGTAGTAGTAGGTAGCAGAATGGACAAGGAAAACGTCTACAGAGGCTCAGGTCTTGGCACACAACCGTCAGAACTGGATGAACCTGGCGAACTGTTCTTCAGTGTGGTGCTCCAGTGACTCCTCATGGAGGAGGAGGAGGAGGAGGAGAGAAGAAGAAGAAGAGAAAAGGAGAAGGGGAAGAAGAAGGAGAAGGAGAAGGGGAAGGAGAAGAAGAAGAAGAAGGGGGAGGAGGAGGAGGAGGAGAAGAAGAAGAAGAATGAGAAGGGGAAGGAGAAGGGGAAGGAGAAGAAGGGGAAGGGGGAAGAAGGGAAGGAGAAGAAGAAGAAGGGAAAAGAAGATGGAAGGGGAAGAGAAGGGGAAGTAGAAGAAGAAGAAGAAGAAGAAGAAAGGAAGAGAAAAGAAGAGAAGAAGAGGGAAGGGGAAGGAGAATAATAATAATAATAAAAAATAATAATAATAATAAGAAGAAGAAGAAAAGAAAAAGAAGAAGAAGAAGAAGGAAGAGAGAGGAGGAGAAGAAGAAGAAGAAGAAGAAGAAGAAGAAGAAGAAAACAACAACAACAAATACAACAACAACGACAACAACAACATCAAGATCAAGAACACGAACAAGAACAAGATCAAAAAAGATGGAAAGTAAAACTAAAGTTCAGCTGTACTCCCGTGGGAACTATGCAACTAGGTTGTTGTTGATTGGTTGATAATGGCAGATTGAAACAATGCTGCTCCAGGACTTGCAGATAAACACTTCACAATAATCACCGATAAACATAAGAACGTCACTTATCAGCAGTTTGTGTGTTGCGATGCCACTAGCACGAGCTCTCACCCCCGACTCATTAGCTGTGAACTGGATTCACTTGATTACAAAAGAATATGTGCAAATGACGCGTTTCATATTCCCAAACGTGTGAAATTTCACATTCGTGGCGAGTATGCTGTGGCCCAGCACATGTTAAATGTATGAATGAAAGGAAACAGCCAAAAAGAAAAAAAAACAACAAACAAAAAACAAACCATGGTTTCAATTTTAGCTTTTTCTGTAAAAAAAAAAAAAAAGAATTAAACAATGTTGGTTTTGGGGCAGTCCACTTAACCCTTCAAGATAAACAAGTGAATTTTTGTTTTTAAAAGAATAAAGGGGTCAAAAAAGGAAATCTTTCCGCGACCATGGCCACTGCACTGTTTTCTCATGCACAGAACATTAAGGTTCACTGGTTGGGGGCCAAATTGACCCCAAATTTTCCTCATCCTCCAGAATTGCATGGAAACGAATTGCCCACATGATCTGGGGTTAAGAACGTTAATCTCATTACTTTTCCCCGACTTTCTTTTTTTCCCCCGGGACCCCCCCCCCCCCCCCCCCCCCCCCCCCCCAAAAAAAAAAGCGCCTTTCATGGTACTTTCGAATCTACTCGTTTGCGAACGTTGTTTTGTTTGTTTTAGCAATTCCGTCCTGGCAGCCTGAGATTTCTGGGGCCCCCAAAATTTAGAGTTTTGCCTGGACAACAGACAACAAACAACGACAAAACAGACAAACCCAAAAAAAAAAGTACCCGTCAAAAATATCACTATTGGACAAAAAAAAAAGGTGAAAAGGATTAAAGCTCCCTTCTACCAGTACCTGCCAGAAAAACATTTGCCTTTCACGACCATTTTTCGGGCCCCATTTCAGGAGATAATTTTAATGATTGCTTGTTCTTCGTTTTCATTGTCCAAAATGTTGTTTATCTTCCCTGAAGAAGACCAAAAAGGCTAAAACGCGTCGGGGTGCTTTCTTTTTTTCTTTCTTGAAAATTTGTTTTCCCCTTTCGTCCGGGGGGATACTGCTTTTTCTCTTTTGAAGGTTTTTTCAATTTCCGCTTGCAGTCACCTCCCTTTGACACTGACATTATCTTATTTGGTGGAAGACCACATGGTGTTGAACCGAAACGAAAAGAATCTGAGACAAGCGTGTCAAAACTTATGAAATCGCCGCCTGTCTGTATGTTTATTATTTGGTGTGTGTGGTGTGTGTGTGTGTGGGTGTGTGGTGCGTGCGTTGCGTGCGGGTGGTGGGCGTGCGTGCGTGGCGTGCGTGCGTGTGTGATGCTTTAGAATCCAGTAATAAGGTTTTGTTTTTTAATAGAAATTTTAAAACAGAGTTTTGCCAAATGAAAAATGTATTGAAATGTTCCCTGATGTTACCCACTAATTGGGTTTCGCTGCGGTAATCATAAACTCATGAAAAGAAATTGGCAGACGATTTGAAATACCTCACGATGAACGATTCTGTCGGGACTGCGACCAGAATGATTTTTAGTAGTGATTAACCCTGCGTATGCAGAAGAAGAAGAAGAAGAAGAAGAAGAAGAAGAAGAAGAAGCCCTTGGGTAATGAACTCATTTTGTAATGAAATGCACCAAATTTAACGACGTTAAAAATCAGTTTAAAACCAAGAAAATGTACATGTAAAAAGTCAGTATTTAACTATTGTCGTTTGCCTGGGGTTTGGTAAAAAGGTGTTGCTAAACTTAGCGAATTTCTGAAACTTAGTAAAGTTGTGCAACATTATATTCAGTGTGTTAATTATAGGGAAATTTTTTTTTGATTTTTTTGATTTGTTTTATTTACATTGTTTGATTTTTTTCAAATCTTCGTGCCCTAAAAGGGGGCCAGGATTAAAATCTTTGAATCTTTGTGTGTGTGTGTGTGTGTTGTGTGTGTTGTGTGTGTTGTGTGGTGTGTGTGTGTTGTGTGGTGTGTGTGTGAGAGAGAGAGAGAGAGAGAGAGAGAGAGAGAGAGAGAGAAGAGAGAGAGGGGGAGAGAGAGAGAGAGAGAGAGAGAGAACATAGCATAAACCATGGGTGACAATGAAAAATGACGCACTCAGTTTTTGCTCCGAACATCTAATCTGTCGAGTCAAAGGGACTCCTATTTTGACCATAGAGAATCTCATCAGAGGGTACGGCCCTGGCAGTGGCCGTCAGCCCATTATACATCTGATTGCACAGAGTTCTTTTAGTTTTTCATCTTAACCCATTGTCTCCAAATAGTGACGAGCACAAACACCAACCGATAGAGAAGGTCTCGAACCAGAGCACTTCGCACATGTCTAGATGCTTCCTGAAGTATAGGTGACATTAGCTTACATTGTACGAAAAGATAAAACGACATTTTATCTGAACACACCCCTCGTGGATACACCAACTCGTGGATTGTTAATCAACTCGCGCCGAATCTCGTACAATCGCGTACCTGCTCGCCATCGCTCTTTTATCTTCGAGGCTCTGGGGAGTAGGTACTGATTGTTAGGCTCGGATTTATTGAAGACATAGTGTAGATAAACTTTATCCGTATAGGGTTTTAAGTGAACAATAAGCAGAAACATCGACATTGATGCCTCCAGTTTTCTTTTAGGTGATGGGTGATTTAAATACTGCAGGAAGATGAATCGCTAAGTTGAAGTGTGTGTGTGTGTGTTTCTCTACCATTAACACTCCGCCGCATTTGAGGGGCTGAAAACGTGAAGACAAACACCACAGAGACGCAGTGAGCAAGACTGTCAACTCAACGGGAAACTAGGGGCGGGAAGCCAACTGTGAAAACATGCGCCGCTTTTTGAGGATACTCTTCCTCTTGTTCGCGTCTGTTTTCTTGTCAGGGATGGGATTTTCACCCCCTTTTCATGATGAACAGTGTGAAAGAGTTGATTCAGACGATGCTAGATAGATCCATTCTAGTCAAGCCTATAGGCCTACGGCAGGGTTGGAACCCTACATGCCGTGTTATAATAAACCCTCGCGTCAACTACGCTCAAGAGGTACTGATGATACCCGTAGTGTTGGTCAGAAAATTTGATCTAGTTGCAAAGTGAGACGGAAATCTAAACAAAATCCTAAATACTGAAGTGATTGAAGATAAGTGATTGTTCGTTCATTTTCGTTGTCCTACTCGTTTTGTATCTTGCCTGATGAAGACCTAAGAGGTCGAAACGCGCCGTGCTTTGTCTTGTGATTCGTTTGTCCACGTTTTTTTTTTTTCTTTTTTCGGTTCGCCAACATTTGTTCAGAAAATTAAGTGAAATTTTCAGAGATGCTTCATTAAGGAACGAAACTCCATTGTAGTTCCAGTCTTTCAGTTGAGCCACAGACACTAAACTCGAATAGTCGCCAGCCGAAATCGCAGCATAATCGAGCCTCTGATGGGAGTAGAATCGCC
>JAFLJL010017595.1:0-30704 GCA_018398815.1 Conus ventricosus | reverse complement strand
ACCGTGTTGCACTGAGAAGCCCATATTTTTCCTAAAACTGGCATTTCGACCAAATTAATCTTGGCGCCATTTTGAATTGTCCGACGAACAAACCGTGAATAATTCTTGATTTCATAAAAAGTATTAGAGAATCCAAAGAATCCATGAATGCACATTGAAAGTAAAGTCCATAAGCTTTCATTTCGTATATCGCATGCCTATGATCTTTTCTGTACAAGCTTGCGACTATACGAAATGACTGACAGCGCCGGTCCCTTTAGCGAGTCGCCTTCTTTGTTTACTGTCGGAGTTTGATCTAAATTGTCGTTTCATGAAATTCGGACTTCCCAATCGAAATCTTTTTAATAACTCCATTTCTATGATAGAAGCAACTGAAATTATATAAAATTTATTATTTAACAGACCATTTCAACAGAGTATTTTTCAGTTGAAAATTGTCAAAAGTAGGCGCCGACAGCCCGGCGAAGTGAAAAGTCAGCTGTGTTTTCTAGTAATTTTTAATAACAGAATTCTCCACTTAGACACTGTCTCGGAAAATGAAGTTTATATGTATGGAAAAGCGAAATGCCAGCTATTCATTCATTGTAAAATTATTTCACGCTCTTCAGTATTTTTTATTGAAATAGAGGAAAATATGACGTAAACGCGTTAAAAGTGGCTTCACTCTAGGACATTAATCAGCAATGATTTAGTGCAGGAACAAAATTGTCAAATGTGACTTACTGCATTTTATTCCTTGTGTTCTGAGGTTTTCATCGATAGTAAATATGTGTTAATAGTTTGAACGGACAGCGAGCCAGGCAACACTGCAGCTGCGATAGAAAACACAAAATTCTGTTGGTTCCGGCCTCGCGAGGCCCGTTTCGTCTCTGGCACCGTGTTGCTGGCTCTGCGGCCCGGTACATTCTTATAAAAGTAGAGCGTTGTGTGAGAATGGATCAGAGTTCCCTGATGTGAGCGACTGGCATGAGAGGCAGAGAGAGTGCTCAGTGCGCTGAGTGCTGTGCGAGAAAGATTGCTCCCAGGGCTGCGTTCTGGTTTGAGCTTATTATGGAAGGCAAATAAAAGGAGAAAACTCTGCTTCGTCCACTGTCTTCTTGACGGCTGCTGTCCCTTGGTTCCTGCACATATCACCATCTGCCTGTCTTCACCTGCACACCCTTACCCCTCTCCACCATCACAACTGGCGCTGCGAGCAGGATCGGAGACGGAAGCTGGAGCCGCCGCCATACTCTGAATCGGACAGCGAGGGTGAGCCAGTCCTCTACCATGCTGTACTGCCCAGACAGACGGCACCCTGACTGACTCCAAGGACAGTTGGTTACCCTGCGCCCCCTCCTGTTCCATCTGCGGCGTGTGCTGTCAACCGACCCATGCCAGCCCCACGGCGGTCCATGTGTCTGGCAGAAAAGCCTGCAAAAAGGTACACCCTTAATGCCCGCCTGGACAATTAGAGACTTTCTTAATGGGTAACTGGCTCGGTCAGGCATTCTAGAGGACAGTTATAGTTGTATATTTTCCCCAATTGATTTGTCGAACCCTTTTTTGGGAAGGGTGTTGCGGCCCGTTTCCCCAAATTTCATTTGTTCTTGTGTTTTTTTCAAAAGTAGTCTTTTTTGGGTTTTTTTTTCATGTTTGTAATGATGTCCCCCTTTTTTAGCCCAGAAGTCAAAAAAGGAAATTTTAAGTTGGTGATTTTGCTGAGATTCTGTAGTGTAAAACCCGAAATTTCTGCCCTGGGGATTGTAAAAAGGGGTTTTGAAAAATCCTTTTTTTTTCCTTTTTTCGTGTAGTTGACTTTATGGATTTTTGTTAAAATAGAAAGTATTTTGCCCGTTGGCCCCCCGTTTTTTGAGTTTTGAAAAATTTCCCAAAGTATATTCGTACCTGACTTCTTGGTTTTTTAAAAAAAACAAACCCTTGCAAAGTTTTTTAGTTCGGACATTTGGAATTTGTTTTCCCTAAACAAGTCCATTTTTGTCATTGGTCCCTACAGTGTTTTGGGTTTTAACAATTTTCCCCTATGTTTTCTGATGCCCGATTGGAATTTTGTTTTAATATCAAGTCCGTTTGCACTTTGTACCCAAAGTCCGGGTTTTGTTCATAAAAGGAAATTCCCTTGTAGTCTTTTTTGTATTTGATTTTTTGGGAATTTTTTTTTTTAAAATACATGTGCCCAACTGTCACTTTTGCCACACGAATTCTGACGATTTCCCCCCTACGCCCGAAATTTTCCAATAACAAAAGGCGCACTCCCGTGTTTTTTTTCTCCCCCTTTTGGGGAAAAACCTTTACTAACACACAAACACGTTATAAACAAATTTTATACTGTGCATTTTCCCATGAGAGGCAAACTAATCACTAAAGACTATAAAGTCAGGCCCTTCACAAAACTTTGGCCCACAATCCAGCAGGAAAAAAATGATTTTCACTCCTTGGACCCTGCATCGAATTACGACTGCCTCTCCTTTCGGATTCCCTTCTCTTCAGCATCATCTGCCCCTCGATTTTCCGTCCTGGAGATATGACTTCGACCTTCCCTGACTCTTTTGTCATGGGAGTGAGTTCCAACTCCTCCCCCTCGTCTTTCCGTCCCGGGAGAGATGCGAGTCCCGATCCTTCCTGGGTCCTTAATTTTGGGGGCTGTCCCGGTGTGTTCCTCACACCGGGCCACCCTTAAACCCACCCCGGGGGTGAAAAGGTGAAGGGTGAAGGGCGAAGGGTAAAAGGTGAAGGGCTGAAACAGAAAAAGGTTCGGTAAGTAACCCTTTTTAAATTCAACATTGAATTCTTTCTTTTTTTTTTCCCTTAGTTTCCCTGTAGTTTCCCCAATTCTATCGTCCCCTGGAATGATGGTCAGCAGGGGGCCCCAAGCCCCTGAAGGTTCGAGTTCTGGGCCCATCGCTGGGTTTTAAAATGATTTTTTCCCTCCTTCCCCTAGTGGTGCATATCAGTGTTCAAAACACATGCCGCCCCCCCAGCCTTGTTAAACTATCCCCCAGTGGCATTTCCCCCTGACCCCCCTTCTTTCTTTACTGAGTCATATCACAATTTTTGGGGGCCCTAATAGTCAAGCCCATGAACCTTTCCCTTTTTCGTGGGGCGGGGGGAAATGTTTCATATTACAAAATAATGTGGGAGCGTACAGTTTTGTGTGAGGCTAGTAATGACACCCCCCACCCCGGGATGAAAAAATTTTCCCCAAAAAATTTTTTTAAAAAGGTATCCCCCTTCATTAAAAAAAATCTTCCCCAGTCTCAAAGTGAAACCCACCCCCTGATTCCCCAAAATTAATATCAAGTATAGAATCAATCATAGATCCCCCAAAAAATAGCATTTTTAAAAACTTTCAGTTTTCTAAAAAAAAAATTTAAAATTGAAACCCATCTTAAAAAAATACTTTTCCCAAAAATTACTGGTAAAACATTAGGGTATTACAATTCAAGTAAAATTGTGTCTACATTAAGATGGGCACTTTTTTCCCTTGATCTTTGTCTCAATCATTTTTCAAACCCCATGAAAATGGAATATTAAAAAGGTAATGTTTCTCATAGACTGAAAACAAAAAAAAATGTTTAAAATAGTTTTTTACTGTAATGTTATAGCCCATTAAAAAGTCACTGCTTTCCTTGTTGACGTGCAAATAAAAAAATTTGGGGTTGTCTAATGACAATCAAAACAGGAATTTTCTTTTTCTAAGGGTTTTGCTCATAAAATACATTTTTTATCTTCACAAGAAGTTGCTAAATATTATGTGTTTTTCATTGTTTAAAAAGAATAAAGCAAAAAATAGATATGAAATACATCCCTCAAGTATTTTTGTTTAAAACATTGTCCTTAACAAGAAATTAAAGTAAATCCACTTATTTAAATGTGAGCTACTGCATTTTAAATGTGTTACACAAATCATTAAAAAAGCAAAACAGGATTTTTTCCCTTGAAGCCCGTTCTTTTTGCCCATGAATATTATACACGGCAAAAAATCTCCCATGACATTTTGTTTTCCCAGGCTGGTTCACGTAAATTTGAAATTCCTTTGTCAAGTCTACGTAAAAAATTTCCCCTTCGGGGACAAAAAGTTCTTAATTTTTGGGATAGGCTGGCATCGAACCAGTGATCTTTTTTTTTTAATCGTGAGAAACGCCCGCCCCATCATTTTGTCCCCAATCAACTGGTGGCTGTACGGAGGTAGAGGTTTTAGGACCTTTATCCAGATTCATTGATTTTTCTTTAACCCCTCTTTTTTGCAAATGGGGGGGGGTTATGGTCTGGTCCGCAAAGGTATTTCAGAAGTTAAAAGATCTATGGGGTTCAATTTCCGTTTCTGTCCTGGGGTTCCCCTCAAACATCTGAAAGTCTTTCAAAGTTTTGAGCGGTTTTTTGACTTGTGACAAAATCATTCACAGAACCACATCCTTGGTTTTTACCTTTTTAGACAGAATGGAAGGGGGGAAACTCATCTGCAGGGGGTGTTAAAATCCTACTTTCTGTTTTTTTAACTTTGATTGTCCTGTACGTTAATTTGGGGACAAATTCTCATGATAATTGTCTGTTGACATCGTTTTGACCGGACATCCCTCAATGATGGTTGTGGGAACATTTGTAGTTCAAATTTTTTTAACATGTTCACAGAATCCTTTCCCGTGTTTGCCCTTTTGTTTATAAAAACGCAGAAATTTTTCCCCACCCCTGAAAAAGGACCCCTTCCCCCAAAAAACGAAGCTTGTTATGTTATCAGTGGTAATACAAAGGCTTTTCCCTCCCCTGAAGGAACGTACTTTTCTTTTCTATCAGCAAAGACTTGTATTCTTGTTTTTCTTCAGCTGCTGTTGAGCAGTAAAAACCTTCAAAGTTTGCTTTTAACGTATTGGTAACGTTTTACGTCAGGATGTCCCTCTTTTCGCATTGGTATAATGATAAAGGACCCTTTGGGGGTGTCCGAAAAAGAAACTAAATGGTGAGAAAAGGTTTCGTTTGGCTTTCCCTGATGCAAAAAGCAAAGCGGTATGAAAGATTCATTCTGGGGTTCCCGTCTTGCACCTTTTAAATGGGCTTCAAAGTTCCATTGAACGTTAACCCTGCCCCGATTGGGGGGGGATATGGGGGGGGTTGAATAAAAGATTGACACAGTCTGTAAATTTTTATGGTCGAAAAGATTGGGGTTTCCCAATCCGAGAAATTTCGTTGGAAAAAACCCCTCGGAAAAAAATGCAAGTAAGCTTCAGCGACAACACTGTATCTTTTTTCCGTGGAACGCCTTGGTCCCTTTTCGCTGTATCCCCAAATTAAAAATATGCGATGTCCCGGGAAAACGTGGGAAAGCCCCAAAAGATCAAAAGTATTGAAATTAAAATAACATTTTTAAATTTTAAAGGGCCCGGCCCTTTTTAGGCTTTTGGAAGTCAAAGAGCGGCATTATTTCGTAATTCTTTTTGAATGGCCCAAAAAGAATCAAGAACTCCTTTTAAAGTTCTTTTATCCAGGCCCGCGACAATGATTGGGTTGTAGTATGTTTTTCTAAAGGGGTTTTTGGAAAGACAACTTGTTTGTTTTTTGCGGTAAAATTGGAATGCGAGTCCAGTTGAGTTGGTTTTGTCCTTGTTTGTCCCTTAAGTTGTTAGCAGGAAAGTACGTGTCGGTCGTTTTTTCCCGCATTTCTTTGATCTCGGGGTAATTGGATTCATTGTTTTGGCCTTTTGCGGTTTGTAGCTTTCCCGCTCTATGAGTCTGTCTGGTACCAAAGCAAGGAACAAAGATTCCAGCCCCAATGTACTGTGGACACTGGCAAATTGCCCAAGTCAAACGCAGCTGGGTTATCAAAGCAAGGCGGTGAGAAAATCCGGAGTAGTACGGGTGATGAAATTTTGCCCGCGGAACTTTCAATTTGCCCCCAAAGACCTACACTTTTGGACAGTGTTTTGTTGGTTTTGAAGCACGAAAGATTTTTTACCCAGAGTGGTGCACAAACTGCAAAAGAAATGCAAACCTTTTTGGTCCCTTTTTTAAAACCCGTCCATCAACGATTGATTGGTGCCAAACAAGGTTTTTCAAACAGTGGGACTAAGGGTTTTGATTATTTGGTTTGAAAGGGCAATTCCTTTTTAATGGAAATTGCAATCGCAATAGAAATCGCATTTTCTGTTTGGAGGATGTTTGTGAATTTGGTTTGTCCCCGAATGGCCAAAAGGTCTCGCGGGGGTGTGTCCACGACCGGAAAGTTTGTGAAAGAAGGGTTTTTTTGGGGGTGAGTTGGTATGAGAAAGTCATCAACGCGGAAAGATCCCTTGTTCCCGGATAGGTAATTTGGGATGAAAAAACCCCCCATTTTTTTGAACTTTCTTTGTGGGTATCATGAGTTTGGGCTAAAATAAAAATTCCCTTTCCCAGCCCCCCCCTTTTGGGTGGCGTACAATAGATAGATTGGGCCCCTTTCCTCCGTTTTTAATCCTTTCTTTAAGGAAAGTGGGGAGACTTTGTCACGCCGGAAAGTTGTTCCCGAAAGGGGATTGCAGTGATTGAAAAATTTGTTCGTTTTAGTAAACTCCCTCGTCCAAACTGACCATACGTTCTCCTTTTTAGGGCGACAGAACGGAAAATTCGCGAAAAACGATGCGAAAATTGAAATTTCTTTTAGGGTTTTTTTCAATGTCCCAGTTTAAAAATTTTTTTCGGCCCAAAGAGTGGTCAGTGTCAAAAGCGTACCCCTTTAAAAAAGACGCAAAATCAAAGTCCATTTCCCTTTGGCCACCCCCGCGTTTGGGTTTTTTTAAGGAAAAAAAAACTATCATGTATCCGTTTTTTCCCCAAAGGCGGTAACTTTGGAATATGCCCCTTTTGGTTGGGTGCGCTTTCGGGAACCCATGGGGGGGTTCTCCGATGGGATTTTTTAATTTAGCATCAGCTTTGTTTAACCCAACTTTAAATTGACGTTCTTCCCCTTCAGCTTCCCCTTTTAATCTTTTTCTTCAAAATTTTTTCTTCCTCTGAGTTTATTTTTTTCAGCTTCCCCCTGAGTTTTTTTTCTTCGTTCCTTGTCTTGCTGTCTCCTTCCTGCATTGTGCCAAATTGGGAATTTTTTTTCCTCAAAACCGGTTCGCTTGTTTAAAAATTTTTTCCCCCTCTCCCTTCCGTCAAAAAGATATAAACACAACAACCAATAATAAAAAGGCGATTTATGGCTATTTTTCACAAAAAGTAATTTTAATTAACAAATAAAGAATTCAATTTGGGTTTGTAAACAAAAAACCTTTCTTAAAAGGGTGATATGAATCCAAGGAATGTATTTTTCCCAAAAATAATTTGCAAAACTGCTATCAATTGGAATTACAACAAAATAAAGTTTAATGCAAACTGTTTTTTCCTAAGAAAGGAAATAAACACATAAGTTTTCTGAAAATAAATTCTTTATAAAGTTTTTTGTTCTTAAATGTTCTTGTTGTCAGTCTTTCTTTCTTACTTAATTTCAAATGAATTTACAAAAAAAATGTATCGCCTTATACGCTGTGATATAAATTTACAAAACAAATGAAGCACAAATAATTAAAAAGAGGGGAAGAAACACCAAACTTTGCGGAATCCTACCTAAAAGATGAAAATTGAAAAGAAACTAGATAGGAGCTTTTGAGGAGAAGGTTTTAAGAAATTTTGAAAAAGGGGGTGAAAAGGAAATGAAAGGGACACAGGACGGAACAGTGAGAAGAAATCAAGAACCGCAAAAGAAAACCCTAGACAGCACCCTAGTGGTCACTGTCCCCGTGAAACTGGAGACGGGAAACAAATCCTGCACAAAATACACCACACTACAGTAATAATACAAAATACTAAACAATCAATCAATAAATGCACATTCACCCAACTCAAAAAATCTCGCACCCCACCGAAAAAAAAAAAACAAAGAAAAAGATGTTTTATTTGGGCTGAGCGGTAATCAACTCCCCCACCCACACTATTAGCGTTGGGCGGAGGAGAAGTTGATCCCACACTTGAGGGGCAAGGGGAAAAATCAAACTGAAACAATAGGAAGGGAAAGAAATAGATATTTATGAGAAGGAAGGACTATTGACTCCCCAACGCCATGCCCCCTGCTAAACGCAGGAAGAGGTTGGGGCTATCAGTCCTGGGGAAGGGGACAAACAAATCTAATACTCTAGGGGAAGGCAGCGACTCCTCAACGCCTGCCCCCTTGCTGCCAGGTTCGAGCAAGAGGAGGTTGAGGGTATCGGTCCTGAGGTGGGGAGGGTCAAAAGAATCCTACCCCAAAAAAAAACACCTTAAGGATGACAACCCCAAAAAAAAAGTAACCCCCCTAAACACATTGAAATGAAAAAACCAACAAAGCAAATAATTTTTCCAATAAATAATCAAAAAATTTCTTTTTTTTTCTTCCCCCAAACCCCCGAGGGTCCCCCAATTTTTTTTATTCTTTTTTTTTTCTTCCTCAAACCCCCTTTAGGGTCAAATCAAAAACTTTTTTTTCTCGGCCCCCCAAAAAAGGGCCCCCAAAGGAAATTTTCCTTGCGAACGGACCATGCCAGGCCCCCACCTCGGTTCCATTGCGGGTGTCTGTCAACCGACATGCCAGCCCACAGCCTGTGTCTGGCAGAAAAGCCTGAAAAAGGTACACCCTTAATGCCCGCCTGGACAATTAGAGGACTTTTAATGGGTTAACTGGCTCGGTCAGGCATTTTTGAGGAACAGTTATAGATTGGTTATTTTCCCCATTGATTGTCGAACACCTTTTTAGGAAGAGGTGTTGCGGACCGTTTGCCAGACAGTTCATTTGTTCATTGTTTTTTTTTCACAAGCTAGTCTTTTTGGTGGTGTTTTCATGTTTGATAATGATGTGAACCCTCTTTTAGCCACCAGAAGTCAAAAAGGAATTTAAGTTGAGTGACTTTTGCTGAGATTCTCCCTCAAGTCCCTTAAAACCCGTCAAAATTCATGACTGGGGACTTGACTCAAAAGGGTTTGATAAATCCTTTTTTTTTAAACTTTTATGTGCTATGTCTGATTTTTATGGATTTTTGTTCAATAGCAAGTCCTTTATTGTCCGTTGGCACCCCGTGTTTTGAGTTTTGATAATCCTCCCAAGTTTATTCTGTACCTGACCTTCTTGGAATGTTTAAAATAACAAATCCTTTGAAAAGTTTTTTAGTTCCTGACATTTTGGAATTTTGTTTACATAAAAGTCCATTTTTTGTCACTTGGTCCCTACCCAGTGCTTGGGTTTTTAACACATGTTCCTAATGATTTCTGATGTCCGACTTGGAATTTGTTTTAATATCAAGTCATTTTTAGTCACTTATGTACCCAAAGTCCGGGTTTGGTTTCATGAAAGGAACCCCTTGTAGTCATTTTGTATTTGACTTTTTGGAATTTTTGTTTTTAAATTACATGTGTCACACTGTCACTTTTGCCCACAACGCATTCTTTGACAGCTTTTACCCCTTTTACGCACCGCAATCTTTCCAATCAACCAAAAGGCGCACTACCGAATGTTTTTTCTTCTCCCCCTCTCCTTCGGGAAAACACTTTACTAAATCACATCAAAACGTTATAAACAAATTTTTACATGTAGCACTCTTTCCACTGGAGGCCCCAAACTAACTCACTCAAGACTTCATAAGTCAGGCCTTCACACAACATTGGCCAAAAAATCCAGACCAGGAAAATAAATGATTCTCTCACTCCTTGATGCTATGCCTGCATCCGAATTACGACTCGCCTCATTCCTTCAGGATTCCCGGGTCTCTCTAAGACTTCATCTCGCCCCCTGATTTCCCCCGTCCTGGAGTTTATGACTTCCGACTCCTTCCCTCGACTCTTCTTGTCACTGGAGAGATGAGTTCCAAATCCTCTCCCTCGTCTTCTCCTGTCCCTGGAGAGATGACGAGCCCCCGACTCCTTCCTGGAGTCCTTAATTCCTGGGGCTGCCTACGGTGTGTTCCTCACACCATGGCCATCTTCAACCACCTCCGGGGTGAAAGGTGAAGGGTGAAGGGCGATGGGTAAAAGGTGAAGGGCTGAAACACGAATAAGGTTCGTGTAAGTACCTTCTTTAATTCAAAAATTTGAATTTTTTTCTTTTCTCTTTCCTTAAGTTTTCCCTTTTGCTTTCCCAAACTATCTATCGCTCACCTGGTATGACTGGTCAGCAGAGAGGACCAAGTCCTAAACAGGTTCGAGTCTCTAGGCCTTTGGCGGGGTTTAAAAAACTGTTCTTTCCCCCTTTCCCCTTTGTGAGTTGCATATCAGTGTTCAAAACACATGTCCGCACCTTACCAGCCCTTGTTATAACTATCACTCAGTGGTCACTTTACCCAATGACCACCCTTCTTTCTTTATGAGTCATACTCACAATTATTTGGGGACGCCGTACATAGTCAAGCCCATGAATTATCCTTCCTTTCTAGTAGTGGCATGGGGAATGATTCATATTACTAACTACATGTGATGGAGCGGTCACATGCCTTGATGTGAGGCTAGTCACATGAACCCCCATCCTGGGATGAAAAAATTTTTCCAGAAATTTTTAAAGGATATACACTTCACTTAAACACATCTTCAGCCAGGGAATCTCAAATGTGTAACCTTCACTTGATTCACCAAATTAATAATAAACGTATGGGAATCAATCTCTTGATCCCCATAAATAGCATATTTCAAACTTTCAGTCTTTCTAAAAAAAAAAAAATTCATAATTGTTCACCATACTTCACAAAATACATTTCCAAATTAATGGATAAAAACAATTGGGGATATTAACAATTCAAAGTAAAAATTGTGTTCTTACATTAAGATGTGAAGCACATATTTTCCCTTGTCTTTGTCTCAAATCATATGTTTCAAAACCCTCATGAAAATGGGAATTTTCAAGTGTAATGTTTCTCAATAGACATGTAAACAAAATAAACATAGTTTAAACATAGTTTTTTCCCCATTTTAATGTTTAGTCCATTGAAAGTCACATGCTTTCCATTTTTGACAGTGACAAATAAAAACAATTGGTTTGTCTCATTGCACATCAAAACTTGTGTTTTATACATTTCTAAAGGGTTATTTGCTATCACACTTACATTTTTTATTCATCTTCACAAGCAAGTTAGACATAAATTTGTACATGATGATTTTTCATTGTTTACAAAGAATAAAGCAAAGATAGATATGAAATTTACTCAACATCAAGTAGTTTTTGCTTGTAAAACATTAGTCACTTCAACAAGAAAATTTTAAAGGATAAATACCAAATTTGTTTAAATCGTCAGTAGCATACAATGCACTGTATAATGTGATCACACCGTAATCATTAAGAAAGACAAAAACACGGAATAGTCTTTCCTTGAAGACAGTTACATTTGTCCATGAATATTTCTTTACACGTGACAATAAATCTGCCTTGACTTTTTTGTGTTCCAGGCACTGGTTCAACAGAAATTGAAATTCCTTTAGTCAAGTCTACTGTCAAAAAAATTTTCCCTTATGAGAGCTGACACAGAAGTTCTTCAATGTTGGGATGGGCCCTCGGCATCAAAACACAGTGATCTTGTTTAGTTTCCTGTAATCGATGCCAGAAAACGCACCGAACCTCAGGTTTGTCCAAACCAATACAACTGGTGAGCTGTACGGAGGGGGTAGAAGGTTCTATGCCCTTTAAATCCAGCATTACATTGATTTCTCTCTCAACACCTCTTTTTTGCAAATGGGAGGGGGTATGGTCTGGTCCCACTGGTTTTCAAAAGTTAACTGAATACTATGGGGTTCAATACCAGTTACTGTAATGGGGTATCGTCAACACATCCTGAAAGTCTTTCAAAATGTCTTTGAGCGTTCTGTTTGACTTGTAGAACAAATCATTCGACAGAACCACATCCTCATAGGTTTCCCCTTTGATAGACAAAATTAGGAAAGGGGTACAACATCATCTGCACTGGTAGATGTTAACACTCCTACTTTTTGCTGTTTTTCATACCTTGATTCTGTCCTGTACGTTACATTGGGTACAAATTCTCATGATAATGTCTTTTCATGTTGACATCAGTTTCGACACAGGACATATCACTAAAACTGACTGGTTGATGGCAAACTTTGTACGTTAAAACATACTTCTTCAACATGTTCACATGAAATACCTTCTCAGTGTTTGCCATTTTGATCTTATAATTAACTGCAGAAATTTTTCCGACCCCCTGAAAAGGACCCTTTCCCACTAACACGAAGTTGTTATGTTCATCATGTGAGTAATACAAGGACTTTACCCCCTACACTGAAGGAACGTACCTTTGCTTTTCTATCGGGCAAGACCTTGTATACATCTGTTTTTCTATCAGCTGATGTTGAGCAAGCTCAATGCATCCTTCAAACGATTATGCAGTTCTTTAACGTATTGGAAAAAAAGTTTTACTGTCAGGTATGTCCGTTTTTTCCCGTCCTTGTGTATAAATGATCCAAAGGACCCCCCCTTGGTGAGGTCCGAAAAGAAACTCAAGGGTTTGGAATCCAGCGTTTCGTTCGGCATTTCCCTGATGCAAAAAGCAAAGCCGGTATGAAACGATTCCATTCATGGGGTTCCTGTCTTGCAACCTTTCTCAACATGGACTTCAACGTTCCATTGAAACGTTCAACCATGCCATTCGTTGGGGATGATAGGGCGTGGTTGGAAATGGAAGAGATTGACAACAGTCTGTAAATTTCTTCATGAGATCAGAAATGAATTGCGTTCCACAATCGAAGAATTTCGTCTGGAAGACCACTCTGAAAAAATCGCAAGTAAAGCTTCAGCGACAGACACTGTATAAATTTTCTTCAGTGGAATCGCCTTGGTTTACCTTGTCGCTGTATCCACCAAAGTTAAGATTTAGCGATTGTCCGGAAGAAGACAGTGGTAAAGGCCCAAAAAGATCAATAGCAAACCTTCCGAAATGGAACGGAAATGAGGCATTTTGTGCAAAGGTGCACATGGGACGCGACCTTTCTGAGATGTCTTTTGGGCAGATGTCACATGAGCGGCGTATTTCGTAACTTCCTTTGTGGGCACCTGGCCAATAAAAAGAATCAAGAACTCTCTTTAATGTTCTTTTGTTCCACAGTGACCAGCGAAAAAATGCATATGAGCCGTGTGTAGTACTGTTTCTCTAAGTGGTTTGGAAAAGACAAACTTGTTTGTTTTCCTGTCCAGGTACACACCTGTAGGAATGTCAGAGTCCAGTATGTATGTTGGTTTGTCCGTTGTTTGTCGTTACAGTCTGTTTAGCAGCAGAAAGTACCGTTCGTCAGCGTCTCGTCTTTTTCCTGCATTTCTTTTAGATCATCTGGGGTAATCTGGAGTTCATTCGTTTTGAGACCTTTAGCGGCTTTGTAGCTTTCCTGCTCTATGATGTCTGATCTGGTACTCACAAGACAAGGAACAAACGATCCTCCAGCACCACAAAGTACTGTAGCGACAACTGGCAAATTGCCCAAGATCAAGTGCAGACTGGGTTATCTTGGGCACAGGCGGTGGAAACCGGAGTTGTACGGTGTATCGACTGAATTTTCGCCAGCGGAAATCGTTTCAATCTTGCCCCCAAACGCCTACACTTTTGGACAGTGTTTAGATACTGGTTTTGAAGCACGAAAGATTTCCGTACACCAGCAGTGGTGCACCCAGTGTCTCCAAAACCGAAACCTGCAATCCATTGATGGCTCCCTTTTCTAAACACCAGTCCATCAACCGATTTATCTGGTGCCAAACAAGGCCTTCTTCACAATCAGTGGAGACTAATGCGGATTTTGAAACATTTGGTTTGAAAGGGCAATTCCTTTTAAAAAGGGAAATTGCAATCGCAATAGAAACATCGCATTGTTGATTGGCAGCTGACTGATTTTGTGAACTTCGGTTCTGTCCACGAACTGGCACCAAAGGTCTACGCGGTGGTCGTTGTCCACGACCTCGGAACGTTTGCTGAGAAGCAAGGGTTTTTCCGGCGGTGAGTACTGGTATGATGAAAGTCACTCGAACCGCGGAAAGATCCCTGTCCGTTCTAGGATAGGTATATTTCCCTTTTGGACTCAGAAATGCCCCCGATTTCCTTTCCTGTAACTTCCCTGTCCTGATGGGATAGTACATGACGTATGAGACTCAAGATGGAAAATTCTCCTTTCCTAGCCACGCCCTTATTTTGGGTGGCGATACAATATTGATCAGCCATCGACAATTCCTCAACGTTTTCAAATTGCCCTTTTTTTAAGGAAAGTGGCCGATCTTTGCTCACGCTCTGGAAAAGTTGTTCTCTAAGAAGGAGATCTCGCAGTGATTGAAAAGTTTTGTTCGTTTTAGATAAATCGATCCATCGATCCAAACAATGACTACTAAAAAAAGATTTTTCCTTTGTCAGGGCGCACAGAACGGAAACGTTCGCGAAAACGATCAGCAGAACATTGAAATTTCTTGAGGAGTTCTTCTTTCAATGTTCCCAAGTTAAATTTTTTTTCGCTGCAAGTGAGTGGTACAGTGTCAAAGCGCTACCCTTAAAAACGACGCATTTACAATGCCCCTTTTCCTTTGGCCAACCACAAGACGTTTCGTGACTTTCCCAAATTTGGAAAGAAAAACTATCAATGTCATCCGTTTTTCCTCAAAAGGCGGTAACTTTGGAATATATGCCGCTTTTGGTTGAGGTTTTCGCTTGCGGGGAAAGATGGTGGAGGTTCTCTCGATGCCTGGATTCTTTTAATTTCAGCATAGTCTTTTAGTTCTAACTGCCTCAACTTAAATTGACGTTCTTCAGCTTCAGCTTCCCTCTGTAATCTTTTTTCTTCAATTTCAGCTTCCCTTGTAGTTTATTTTTTTCAGCTTCCCTCTGTAGTTTATTTTCTTCAGCTTCCCTCTGTCTTAGCCTGTCTGCACCCCTTGCATTGTTGCACATAGTTGGTAAGTTTTTCTCCATCAAACCCAAGCGTTCCGCTTGTTTAAACATATTTATCAAATCATCCATAAAGAACCGTCAAAAAGATATAAAAACAAAACAATCTCTAAGTATGAATAAAATAAGGCGATATTGATTATGCTATATGTTTCACAAATGTAATTATAATATATACAAATAAAGAATTCAATTTCCGGTTTTAAACAGAAAAAAGCTTACTTAAACAGGGTTTGATATGAAATCCAAGGAATGTATTTTTCCAAAATAATTTGCAAAACTGCTATCAATTTGGAATTTACAAAACAAAATGAAGTTTAATGCAAAACTGTTTTTCCTAAGAAAGGAAATAAACACAATAAAGTTTTCTGAAAATAAATTCTTTATTAAAATTTTAGTTCTTAAATGTTCTTGTTGTCAGTCTTTCTTTCTTATTAATTTCAAATGAATTTACAAAACAAATGTATCGCCTTATACGCTAAGTGAATTTTAAATTTACAAAACAAATGGAAGCACAAATAATTAAAAAGGGGAAAATAACACAAACTAGCGGAAATCCCACCTAAAGATGAAAATGTTGAAAAGAAAACTAGATAGGAGCTTATTGAGGAGAAGGTTTAAGAGGTTTTGAAAAAGGGGGGTGAAAAAGGGAAATGAAAGGATACACAGGACCCGGAACAGTGAGAAAATCAAGAACAGCAAAGAACCCTCAGACCGCCCCCCTAGTGGTCACTGTCCCCGTGAAAAATGGAGACGGGAAAAAACAAATCCTGCACAATATACACCCCATACAGTAATAATACAAAATACTAAAAAATCAATCAATAAATGCACATTTACCCAAACTCAAAGAAAATCTCGCACCACACCCCAGAAAAAAAAATAATCAAAGATAAAAATGTTTATTTGGGATGGCGGTAATCAACTCCACCACCTACACTATTAGCGTGACGGAGGAGAGTTGATCCACACTCTGAGGGGCAAAGGGGGAAAAAACAAACTGAAACAATAGGAAAGGGAAAAATAGATATTTATGAGAAGGGAAGGACTATTGACTCCCCAACGCCATGCCCCCTGCTAAACGAGGAAGAGGTTGGGGCTATCTGTCCTGGGGAAGGGGACAAACAAAATCTAATACTCTAGGGGGAAGGACAGCGACTCCTCAACGCCCTGCCCCCTTGCTGCCAGGTTCGAGCAAGAGGAGGTTGAGGCTATCGGTCTGAGGTGGGGAAGGGTCAAAAAGAAATCCTACCAAAAAAAAACACCCTTAACGGGGGTAGAGCAACCAAAAGAAATGTCAACCACCCTAAACACATATAGAAATAGAAAAAAACAACAACAAATGCAAATATTATACACAAAAAATAATCAAATAATTTCTTTTCTTTTTCTTCCCTCAAACCCTTGAGGGTTTCAAATCAAAATCTTTTTTATTTTTTTTTTTTCTTCCCTCAAACCCTTGAGGGTACAAATTTAAATTTTTTTTTCTTTAGGCCCAAAGGGGACAAATAGAAATCCTTCCTCTGAAGGTACAAATAGAAATTTTTTCTTCTTTTTTTTCTAGGGGAAACAAAACGGCGCTACGTTGGTGAAACTGGAAATCGGGGTCACCACTGTCACACTGTCACTTTTGCCCGCACGCATTCATGACAGCATTTAATCCCGTCACGTAGACCCCTGGAGGTCTGCCCTGACGGTTTGGTCTAGGTGGGAGTGAAGGGAGTGACTGACTACACGCCCCGCAAGAGACCCACAATTAATATTACGATACAACACCCCATTTATTCACACCAGCAAAATAAGCATTCCAACACACACACATGCACAATCACAATCAAGCACTCCAACGCACACAACATGCCAATCACAATCAAGCACTCCAACACCCACAACACGCACGATTAAAAATAAACATTTCACCATACGACGTACACAATCACAATTACGCATTCCGAATTGACATATACACAATTATAAAGAAAACATTTCCAGCATCGATCCCTTCTAACACCATGGAGTGCGTCCACACCCCTGCCTCTGTCAAGTCTACTGGGAGCACCCTGTCGCACTAGGTGCTCCGAACCGGGTCGGTTCTCGCAGGGAGTCGCTCAAAGCCGACACCCCCGATCACAAGCAGGCAGTGAAGAGCGGTCCCGGAGGGGGGGGGGGGGGGGGGGAGGGGAACGTGGCGCTGTTACTGGAGGTCCTGGACGGGGGTCAGGGCGGCCAGTCAAGACGGCGGGCTCCTCTACCAGTCCGCGGTCCCGACCAGAGCTGGCCTCGACCAGCGCGTGGCACCATCAGTCCGCGGTCCCAGCCAGAGTGTGGCTCAACAGCACGTGGCACCATCCAGTCCGTGGTCTCAGCCAGAGCGTGGCCTCAACCAGCACGTGGCACCATCCAGTCCGTGGTCTCAGCCAGCAACGTGGCCTCAACCAGCAGTGGCACCATCCAGTCCGTACTCCGGGTGAAGCCCCCGAAAGGGGGGGGGGGGGTGGGGAAACGTAGCTGGAGGAGAGGAGAAAGGGAGGGAAGGAAGAAGGAAGGAGGAAGGAAGAAGGGTACTGGAACCCGCCGTCAGTACAGTCTGACCCATGCTGTCAAATCTTAACAGCCACTCGCATATGGGCGAGGGGAAGTCTACTAAAGCACACAGTAAACCCATCGAATCAGGGAGTTCACCAGGGTCTTCCCACACGATGCAGGCAAAAGACCGCATTAATCAACAGGTTATAAAACATATGAATATCTTCACCCTTCATCTCACTCACGTTTATCATTTGCCTTTCTTAGGAAATAACAACACAGCGACCATCGCTTTATACCTGCCACCACATTCGCAAATAATAATTCAATGGCATAATTGTCACATTTTATAGCCACATTTCAAAATAACACAAATCTCCAACCACGCATCCGAACGACAAATCATGCGTACGCACGCTCGCGAACATAAAACTCGTTCTCCTTGCACACACAAACAGACGGTGGCCGAAGGATAAGAGTCCGGCGAATGTGACAGGGGCGGACGAGCGAGACCCAGCAAGTTCCAACCCTGAATCACCAGGTTCTCTCCCATCCCCACCGACTACCGCATCACCAGATGCATAAACAGGAGAAAGAATTTTGGAAATAATTTAGAATGGCCAGGTTTAAAGATTGAATTAACCAGAGAAAAGGTCTCACACAATATTTCTCTTACAATTTCGAAAACAAAAGAAAATTGCGCAAAAGAGAAGACTAAGCCGGCTAACAACAACAAACCAAAACAAACAAACCACGAAACTGATGCTTACCAGCTACCCGTGGGTGACCCAGAAGAGGCGGGTCAAACGACTCTCTCTGCCCTCTGTCCAGTCGAGAGGACAGAGGCACAGGTGCGGAAAAAGAAGAAGTGATGTCCCTCTCTACAGGCCGACTGCAGGAATTGAAAGTATGACATGTACTTTCGATGATACGGTGAAGAACCAAGACTGGAGCAGGCGCTCCCAGAGACATCTTCCGCTCGAGTGAAGAGCTAACCTCCCTCAGCAATGGCGGCCAACATGCCACCCTACGTCACAGAGTGACATACTTCAAACTAAAAGAAATGAAGCACGTGCGACAGGTAAAAAGACAGGCGAGAGGCCGATAGACAGCAAGTTCGAGAGAAAGGTACCGGCCACCCGTGAACCTGCAGGATGAATAGCACGGGCGGTGGAATTAGAGAGAGGAGAGAGAGAAAGCAAACCGAAGTTGAGCTGAACTACACCAAGGTGCAACCGCACCACAAGCCACACTAAGGGACGGATCCGACAACAGGAACGACCATTTAAATAAATTAAGTAATTCCGCCACCCTAGGTGGGTCAAAGTCGTAGGCTCGTGACAAACTCGTGCTCAATCCACCCTTCTTAAAGCATCTGTTTCTCTCGAGTTCAGTGCTCTTGGAACCTTGAGCATGTGCAATTCACAACAATGGGACCGAACCAACTCTCTGTGCTCGACAGAGTACGTGGAAGCCACAATTACAAACATTCCACGATAGAATCACACAGGGAAATACATATGATACACTTTATCAAACAACTAAGCCCAAACTTACACACACATGAATGTAAACAACTCCGAACCATTGGGGATTCACTTAGCGTTAACATCTTGAAGTTGAAAACTGCACTAAACCTGCTACAGAGACCAAAAGGGAATATAATCCATGGTTGAGGGAAGTGTCCATTGGACCGGATTTGTCCAATGCGGCTGACTACGGTGCTTTCGGGGGGGGGCCTACTAAGACTAAGATAGTCAGCATCCGTATTACTGGAACCCTTGATGCTTGACGGAAAGTGATCGCATGACTCTGCAGTTCCACTGCCTAATCATGAGTCGGACGACTGACTGGCCGGATCCGGTCCAAGCATCTGGAGTGGAGGTTGATCGCTCTCCAGTACAAAACTTCCGGCCGTTACTTCTTCTCTGGCTCGCCAGTGCGGCGTCCATATCTGCCTGAGCGATTCAGCAACAGTCCCCCCCCCCCCGTTGGGGGCATCGATAATCCTAAGCGGGAACAGCCTCTGGGTGTCGACTCGCCGATTCTAACACTACCAAGTGTTGCGGTGACAGCGATCAGATGGAGGATTATGGGTCCAACCAGGTCCGACCCCAAACCTTGCTGAAGGGCTTCTACCCGTGGCACTGAACCCTAGGGGAACCGCTTCAGCGACCCTTAGGCGTTGTCGTTGGCAGACAATCGCAACTGCGGCAGTAATGCCTAACCTGTGCGTTCATCCCTGGCCAAAAAGAAAGTCTTGTCTTATCGCTCGAGAGTTCGCTTGGAGACCATATGAACTGCCATTGGGGAATCGTGGGCCTGCGGTAGAGGATGAACAGGACTCTCTCAAGCTTTTGGGGGAACGCAACAAGCTGCTTGGCCACACGATCTGCCTGAGGTGAACACCCTAAAGAGGATCCCCTGTGGAGCTTTGATGCTCACCCTTGGCGTTGTCGGGAGAACTGTGCGGACGACTACCAGTTGTCGCAAGGCCGTGGACATCCAGGTCCCTGGCCTGACAGTCGCGACCATGGTAGGCAGGATCGGCCCTGGCCAGAACCTCGTCAGTGATCGGCTGGAGAAAGAACGGGACGACAATTCCTGTTCATGCTCTTTAGCTTTGGCGCGTGTGGTGACTCCCACACACGCATGTACGGGCAGATCGTAGACACGGACTGACTGCGTCCGTCAGCAAAGGTGACAGTTATTTCCCTTTTGAGATGGAATACCATAGGTCGCGCCACGCCGTTGGCCTACTTCGCCACAGAAGTAGGGGGTGGAGATAGTATTAAGTACACAAGGCCGGTGGAAGTAAAAACCAGCCTCAACCCGCAACATCATAAACTAGCCGCCCCGCGGGCCTCAGGGGAAACAAATTCTTATCCACAAAGATAGTGATGCTCACGAATCCCTGATGGTGTCGCCAAAGGAGGAACCAACAACAGAGTGAACACTGGGCACTTTGAATCACCAGAAGATGGGATGGAACCCACGTTAGCCGAGGCCGAGGACGTGGGAAAGGACTCTCAGCCCCACGACTACCAGCGCCTTCTAGGACAATTCTTTCCTAATGTGGCCAGGTCGACCACAAAGAAAAAACACAGTCAGGGGCGCTTGCTGAAATCACCCGATGGAACTGCTGCCTCTGTTCACCGTAGCAGTTGTCGCGCGCTTACGCCACTAAATCCTGTGGAGGGCTTCCTCTCCGTATTGGGGCGATGCCCCATAAGCCTGCGGCTTCCCCCCCAGCAAACAACCTCAGCGGTTGTGAATGCCAGCCACCGGAAATCCTGAGGTGCTGTCTCGCCTATTCCGGATCCTAATCTCTGGGGACACAGTGTTGGTGAGCTGTTCATGAGGATCGATCCTCAGCTCCAAACTTGGACCAAACTGACGCCAAAACCCTGAGCGTTTTGCGCAGCCTATCACCTAACTCGCACGAGGTCTCGTCGTTATCTTCTTCATGGACCTGAACTTCCTCCTGCTACGTCTCTGGGGTAAGAGTGGGAAACGCTTTAGCAGAGCCATCTGCATGTCTATGGCATAAGACGCACCTTCATTTCGAGTGAGCACACACTCCCTTGCAGCACCAGATAATCCAGTAAAAAGGTTGCATTAGCCTTTGTGTTCCTCAGACAAATTGGTATGAACTAGCACGTGTCAAAATGCTATAGGAACATATCAATGTCCACTAGGTTGAACTCTGGAAGCTTTAACTTTGGGCCTCTAAATCTATCACTGCCTGGTGGATTAACCCCCTGACTTACAGATGCGGGAGACCGCGAAAGAAGTTGTTCCCACTCTCCCTCCCTACGCGAGACTCCATCCTGTATAGTTCTTCCCTACGGAGGGCTTCTGCCTGGCAGCCTTCTTCCTACGCTGAGCAGCCTCTTCCCCTACGCTGAGCTGCCTCCTATCTGGCAGATTTGCCTCTTCCCTATGCAGAATTTCCTGTCTGTCAGTCTCTCTCTGCGCAGAGCCTCCATCCTGTCTAGCTCTTCCTCCGGTGCCTTGCTTTCCCTACGCAGAGCTTTCTGCCTAGAAAGCTCTTCACTTACGTAGGGCTTCCTGCATGACAACCTCCCTCTCTACGTTGGGCTTCCTGCCTGACTACCTCCTCTCTAGTCAGGGCTTCCTGCCTAGCAGCCTCTTCACTACGCTGCCGCTCCAGAAATCAGGACGGAGGTGATGTCTGGGCGGGGTTCACCATCCGACACGGGAGACCGACCGTCTGACCCGTTCCCTCTGGGTCTCGACTTTTCCATGAGGAAAAAGTCTCCTGGGGGCGGTGGCCCTTTGTTTTATTTGTGTTACTCCTTACGAGGGGAAGCCTGGAGAGGAGAAGGTTTCGGTCTACTGGACCAACACAGAAGCACCCCACAGTTGCTTCGCTATGCTCTGACGCTTCCGAGCGGAAGTGCCAGTCGGGGTATCGACGGAAGACCCCCAGCGAAGAGGTTGTAAAAGGACCTCCACTGGAATACCTGCTACAGGCCTGGAATAAGTAGAAGTTACCGTAGTCGATGTACTGGTACTTAATAGTAGGGAACTACAGTAAATTTTGAATACCCTTCTTCTTCGGACGCATGAGACGCCACGCCACCAGAGTCCGGAGTTCGCCATGACAACAATATCCTACGGTATTTCAAGTACAGGGGAAAGACAATTCCACTAGAAAAAAATATAAAATGTTAGTGGGCTGTGTGTATTTGTTGTATGTGTGTGTTGTGCGTGTATACCCGTCGCGGACTAAGTTCCGGCTGCTCCCACTCTGGCAAAACTCCGCGTCTACATAAACACGAGCAACAGTGCCCGGGGGTTTGTGGGGGGGGGGCGGCTCACCGAAAAAAAAAACAAAACAAAAACTATGTCGGCTGCCCCCACTCTGGCAAACACCGGCGTCCACAGCACGAAGCAAAGTGCGGAGGTGGGGCTGGCCGGAGAAAACACAACTGGCAGAGGAATTCCGGGAGAGAGGAAAAAAAAATGACACTAACGTCCGATACAACACCCTGTTTTCAAGACCCGGATAGTGAAAAAAAAAATACTGGCTATATACTCAACAGGAATGGAAGAACTGAGCGGCAACAGATAGGCAAGACTTACGGCCGTACCTGCGTGAGGGTACCGGCGGAGGAGGTCTGGACGCTGGTCGACTCCCTCGGTCTCACCTCGACTCCCGAGTCAAACCGGAGTTCCCTCAGGCCACAAAAAGAACTCCCTTCACGCTAGTGTCACCAGCCAACCCACCACAATCAACACGGGCCAAACTGACTAAACATTTACAAAACAGCACAAACCTAAACAGGTACTCCGCGAAACAGAGAGAGACAGTCAGAGCACTTCACATCCCGGACGTCGCCCCCCACAATTGTCACGACCGACCTGGAGGTATGCCCTGACACGGATCGGTTCTAGGTGGGAATTGATAGGGAAGTGGACTGACCTCACACGCCCGCAAGAGACCACACAATAAAGATTACGATACACACCCCATTTATTCACACAGCAATTTTAGCATTCCAACACACACAACATGCACAATCAACAATCACGCACTCAACGCACACAAGATACATGCTCAATCACAATCAAGCACTCCAACACCCTCAAACACGGCACGATTATACTAAACATTTCTCCTACGACGTACACAATCAACAATTACAGCATTCCAGCACATATGACATATAAACAATTATAAAGAAACATTTCAGCCTTCGATTCCTTTAACCCATGGAGTGGCGTCCACCCCTGCCTCTTGTCATGTAACTGGGAGCATCCCTGTCGCATTCGGTTGCTTCCGAACCGGCGTCCGGTCTCGCAGCGGAGTCGCTCAAAGCGACACCCCCCCGATCACAAGCAGGCCGATATGTTGAGAGCGCGTCCGGAGTGGTGGGGGGGGATGGGGGGGATGGGAAAACGTGGCGCTGTTTACTGGAGGTCCTGGGACGGGGGTCCGGGCCGGCCAGTCATGACGGCGGGCTTCCTCTACCAGTCCGCGGTCCGACCAGAGCGTGCCTCGACCAGCGCGTGGCACCATCCAGTCCGGCGGGTCCCAGCCAGAGGGGTGGCCTCAACAGCACTTGGCACCATCAGTCCGTGGTCTCAGCCGAGCGTGGCCTAACCAGCACGTGGCACCATCCAGTCCGTGGTCTCAGCCAGAACGTGGCCTCAACCAGCACGTGGCACATCCTGTCCGTAATAGGGTGAAGCCCCGAAAGGGGGGGGGGGGGGGAAACGTAGCTGGGAGGAGAGGAGAAAGGGAGAGGGAAGGAAGAAGGAAGAGAGGTAGGAAGAAGGGTACTGGAACCCCGAGCGTCAGTACAGTCTGACCCATGCTGTTCAAATTAACAGCACTCGCATGATGGGCGAGGGGAAGTCTTACTAATCGCACACAGTAAACCCATCGATCAGGGATGTACACCAGGGTCTTCCACACGATGCAGGCAAAAGACCGCATTAAATCAACAGGTTATAAAACATTTGGAATTATCTTCACCCTTCTCTCACTCACGTTTAACATTTTGCCTTTCTTAGGAAATAAACCAACACAGCGACCATCGCTTTATACCTGCCACCACATTCGCAAATAATAATTCAATGGCATAATTGTCACATTTTATAGCCACATTTCAAATAACACAAATCTCCAACCACGAAATCCGAACGACAAATCATGCGTACGCACGCTCGCGAACATAAAACTTTTCTCCTTGCACACACAAACAGACCGGGGTGGCCGAAGGATAAGAGTCCGGCGAAGGTGGACAGGGGCGGACGAGCGAGACCCAGCAAGTTCCAACCCTGAATCCCCAGGTTTCTCCACCCCCAAACCGACTACCGCATCACCAGAGCATAAACAGGAGAAAGAATTTGGAAATAATTAGAATGGCCAGGTTAAAGATTGAATTAACCAGAGAAAGGTCTCACACAATATTTCTCTTACAATTTCGAAAACAAAAGAAAATTGCGCAAAAGAGAAGACTAAGCCGGCTAACAACAACAACCCCCAAAACAAACAAACCACGAAACTGATGCTTACCTGCTACCCGTGGGTGACCCAGAAAGAGGCGGTGTCAAACGACTCTCTCTGCCCTCTGTCCAGTCGAGAGGACAGAGGCACAGGTGCGGAAAAAAAAGAAGTGATGTCCATCCCCTACAGGCCGACTGCAGGAATTGAAAGTACTGACTGTACTTTCGATGATCGGGGGAAGAACCAAGATGGAGCAGGCGCTCCAGAGACATCTTCCGCTCGAGTGAAGAGCTAACCTCCCTCAGCAATGGCGGCCAACATGCCCCCTACGTCACAGAGTGAGCATACTTCAAACTAAAAGAAATGAAGCACTGGGGACAGGTAAAAAGACAGGCGAGAGGCCGATAGACAGCAAGTTCGAGAGAAAGGTACCGGCCCCCGTGAACCTGCAGGATGAATAGCAGGGCGGTGGAAATTAGAGAGAGGGAGAGAGAGAAAGCAAACCGAAGTTGAGCTGAACTACACCAAGGTGCAACCGCACCACAAGCCACACTAAGGGACGGATACACGACAACAGCAACGACAATAAATAAATAAGTAATTCCGCCACCTGGTGGGTAAAAACGTCGTAGGCCTCGTGACAAACTGTGACAACTCCATACGCACACGCAATCTTTCCAATCAACAAAAGGCGCAACTACCGAATGTTTTTTCTTCTCCCCCTCTCCTTCGGGAAAACACTTTACTAAATCACATCAAACACGTTATAAACAAATTTATACATGGTAGCTCTTTCCTGAGAGGCAAACTAACTCACTCAAGACTTCATTTAAAGTTTACGGCCTTCAAACAACATTGGCCCACCAAATCCAGACCAGGAAAATAAATGATTCTCTCACTCCTTGATGCTATGCCTGCATCCGAATTACGACTCGCCTCATCCTTTCAGGATTCCCTGTCTCTCTCAGACATCATCTCGCCCCTCGATTTCTCCCGTCCTGGAGATATGACTTTTCCCACTCCTCTCCCTCGACTCTTTGTCACTGGAGAGATGGTTCCAACCTCTCCCTCGTCTTTCCTGTCCCCGGAGAGATGGACGAGCTCCCCAAATCCTCTCCCTGGGTCCTTAATTCCTGGGGCTTGCTACCGGTGTGTTCCTCACACCATGGCCATCTTCAACCACCTCACGGGGTGAAAAGGGGAAGGGTGAAGGGCGAAGGGTTAAAGGTGAAGGGCTGAAACACGAATTTAAAGGGTTTGTGTAAGTAACCTTCTTAATTCAACATATGAATTCTTTCTTTCTCTTTTCTTAAGTTTTCCCCTGTAGCTTTCCCACTATCTATCGCTCACCTGGTAATGACTGGTCAGCAGAGAGGACCCAAAGTCCTGACGGTTCGAGTCTCTAGGCCATCTGCTGGGTTAAAACTGATTCTTTCCTCCTTTCCTCAGTGAGTGCATACTCAGTGTTCAAAACACATGACCAGCACCTTACCCCTTGTTAAACTATCAACTCAGTGGTCACTTTCACCCAATGACCCCCCTTCTTTCTTTATTTAGTCATACTCACAAATTATTTGGGGACGCCCGCTACACTAGTCAAGCCACATGAATAAACCTTCCTTTCTAGTAGTGGATGGGGAAAAAGATTTATATTACTAACTACATGTGATGGAGCGTCCATGCCTTGATGTGAGGCTACGTCACATGACAACTGTCCATTTTTAGTCGATGTGAATCCTGGCTTTCAGAAGCCTTGTTTAAAAGAGCACCCCCTGGTGTTGGAATAATATGAATGCAAACAAATTTGGGGAGACGAGATGTTTTAAAACTTTGATGTGTGTTTTTGTTTTGGGAGTATCCATGCCTTACTAAAGACTTGATGGCTAAAGCTCCATTTTTTTTATCATTGATTCATTTGTTGATCCCTACTTGATAACTCTGCCATTTTTATGTCATTTTTGTGCAAGCGAGGACGCGGTTGTAACAGAGTAGGGGGGGAAGTAGCCGGGTGCTAAAAGTGTTTTTTCTTGGTCCATCGTAGACGAGATATTTTTTCACGAGTTTTCTTCCCTTAAACCCCCCTTGATCAATTGATCTCATTTTATTGTGTAAAATTCTGTAAATCATGAATACCTCAGAACCTACATTGTAGTGTATACATCGCTGAAGTCACAAAAATTATGTATTCTTTCATTACAACGTGTTGCCACTGGAGAAGCCCATATTTTCCTAAAACTGGCATTTCGACCAAATTAATCTTGGGGCCATTTTGGGAAATTGTCCGACGAACAAACCGTGAATAATTCTTGATTAAAAAAAAGTATTAGAGAAACCAAAAGAATCCATGAATGCACATTGAAAGTAAAGTCCATAAGCTTTCATTTCTATATCGCATGCTATGATCTTTTCTGTACAAGCTTGCGACTATACGGAATGACTGACAGCGCCGGTCCCTTTAGCGAGTCGCCTTCTTTGTTTACTGTCGGAGTTTGATCTAAATTGGGCGTTTCATGAAATTCGGAACTTCCCAATCGAAATCTTTTTAATAACTCCATTTCTATGATAGAAGCAACTGAAATTATATAAAATTTATTATTTAACAGACCATTTCAACAGAGTATTTTTCAGTTGAAATTTTTCAAAAGTAGGCGCCGACAGCCCGGCGAAGTGAAAAGTCAGCTGTGTTTTCTAGTAATTTTTAATAACAGAATTCTCCACTTAGACACTGTCTCGGAAAATGAAGTTTATATGTATGGAAAAAGCGAAATGCCAGCTATTCATTCATTGTAAAATTATTTCACGCTCTTCAGTATTTTTTATTGAAATAGAGGAAAATATGACGTAAACGCGTTAAAAGTGGCTTCACTCTAGGACATTAATCAGCAATGATTTAGTGCAGGAACAAAATTGTCAAATGTGACTTACTGCATTTTATTCCTTGTGTTCTGAGGTTTTCATCGATAGTAAATATGTGTTAATAGTTTGAACGGACAGCGAGCCAGGCAACACTGCAGCTGCGATAGAAAACACAAAATTCTGTTGGTTCCGGCCTCGCGAGGCCCGTTTCGTCTCTGGCACCGTGTTGCTGGCTCTGCGGCCCGGTACATTCTTATAAAAGTAGAGCGTTGTGTGAGAATGGATCAGAGTTCCCTGATGTGAGCGACTGGCGTGAGAGGCAGAGAGAGTGCTCAGTGCGCTGAGTGCTGTGCGAGAGAGATTGCTCCCAGGGCTGCGTTCCTGGTTTGAGCTTATTATGGAAGGCAAATAAAAGGAGAAAACTCTGCTTCGTCCACTGTCGTCTTGACCGGCTGCTGTGCCTTGGTTCCTGCACATATCACCATCTGCCTGTCTTCACCTGCACACCCCTTACCCCTCTCCACCATCACAACAGTATTAACTTGCTGTATTTGTACTTTGTCACAACTGTTACGGGTTATGTTGGTTAGTGCAGGTTAAAAAACAAGCTTGATCAATATCATCTAGATTATTGAAAATTTTATAAGTTTGGATCAGATATCCTCTTATCCTTCTGGCTTTGAGGGATGGCAACCTTAGATACCCTAATCTGTCTTCATATGGATAATCAGAAATGTCCGGTATTAACTTTGTTGCTCTTCTCTGCACCTTTTCTATTTCTATTGACTGCTTTTTTTAATCTTGGAGACCATATCACATTGCCATATTCAAGAATCGATCTCACCATTGCCTTATATAGTCTAAGAAAGGTATCTTTGTCCAAGTATGTAAAAGTTCTCTTAATAATACCAATCATCTGCATGGCTTTCTTGATGGTCTGTGCAATGTGTCTGTCAAAAAGTAAGTCTTCATCAAATGTTACTCCCAAGTCTTTTTCCTCTTCACAGCACGTTTTGAAGGATTCCTCAGTATATGTATTACCAACAATCAACTGACACAGAAATGATTACATATCTGACATCAGATTTCAGTACTTTGCACGCACCTGTCTGGTTGGAGGAATCTAGCATGTATCTTAACGTGCATATGAAAAAAGAAGAAGAAAAGGAATCAACCTTCGTGCGATAGAGAACGATTCCGTCCAGCCAGTCTATATATACTTAAAACGTTATTTACGGTCTTAACCATCAATTTATGGTGTGGTACCACATTGCACGCTCTTGATTGGCTAGGAATTGTCAAAGGGAAAGCAAGCTTTTTGCCTACTGTTGGCAACACATGAATATTTATTTCCCTTTAACACGAGAGAGAGAGAGAGAGAGAGAGAGAGAGAGAGAGAGAGAGAGAGAGGAGAGAGGCAGGCTACGCCTGGAAAGCGTTAGCAAAGTAAAGTACTTTACATTATTCTAACGCTTTCGAGTTTGGTTACCGAAAATTTTACTTGGGGAAGTTGGTGATTTCCTCCGGGTAGCATGAATGATGCTGTGTTTTGGGGAGTGTCTCCCTTTATTTCAGAGCCTGTAAGATTAGCGGCAATGATGCCATGGCGGCGTTCCAATCGCTTGAAGCCTCCTACTCTGACTCAAACGTGCATTTGAAAAGGACGCTCTGGACCGGTTCGACCTGGGAAGCCAAATCTCTCAGTACTCTGGGAGAGATCCCTTCTGGTCCATTTGCCTGTAGGGTCTGAGTGCCTTTAGGAGTTTCTTGGTGCCTGTGACTGAGTTGCCAGTTCTGTCAAAGGTTAGGTCAACTTTTGCCGAGTCTGGCATACTGCACTTCTGCTGAAATTCTTGGAGAAGATATGCTTTCCCATCGCTGAAAGCGTCAGAAAAAAAACAGTTTAGCAATTCTGCTTTTCCTTAAGGTTCAGTGATGAGGGTGCCGCTCTTCTTTTTTTTTTTTAGTGGAGGAACGCCGGAAGGGGAAGCACTCTGGTGTTTAGCATAGTTGAGGGTGCTGTGGAGGACTCAAGAGCATCGCGATGTAATTCCAGTGCGCTCTCGTCAGTTCTTTCTGGACAAATAAGTACTTTTAAGCCAGTCCGGTCTTCCCCTCTGCCTGTAAGCTTACTCTCTGTCGTATTTCTGCATCATGCGACGTAGCTGAGGAATGAACCAAGGCTGGCCTGCAAGACGACAAGTCAGCTTGGGGGGGGGGGGGGGGGGGGGGGGGGGATGCTGCCAGACACACTCAACAGGAGCAGTCCTTAAGGACCTTTAGGAAGGTCCAGGGCGTCCTGGGCTGTCGCGGTAGGCTGCATTTCCATGCATAAGCTTGCTTTTCTGAATCAGCATCTCTTCTTTCATCGTGTCCCGAATGGCTTGGTTGTAGAGGGAGGGAGGAGGGGGTGGCGAGGGGGAGGCAGGGTGGATCATTTTTTACCGTTGTTCGTGTTTTAACTTCGAAGGTTACACGTCATGGTCCGGAGAGAATGGACGCAGGATCGACTCTGGGATCAGATGGAGGCGATTTGTCACGATGAGGGTGTTGTCTCTCCTTGCTGGAAAGGTCACCATCTCTTCAAGACCATCATCATGGAACGGATTGAGGAAATGTCTGTGCAGGCCGGCTGAAGGACAGGAAAGCTTACGTGAGGTGGCTGTCCATACTAGTCCCAAGAAGTTAAAATGCCATGCGGTGAACCAGTTTTGAGAACGAGATCTCCGAAGCTGCTTTACCTTGAAAATATGCAAACTTGCTGAGACTAGTCTCGTCAGTCACCATAAGCTTGTGGTACACACCAAGGGAGAACGGGAATTCTTGTTCGTATGTAGTAGTAGGTAGCAGAATGGACAAGGAAAACGTCTACAGAGGCTCAGGTCTTGGCACACAACCGTCAGAACTGGATGAACCTGGCGAACTGTTCTTCAGTGTGGTGCTCCAGTGACTCCTCATGGAGGAGGAGGAGGAGGAGGAGGAGAAGAAGAAGAAGAAGAAGAAGGAGAAGGGGAAGAAGAAGGAGAAGGAGAAGGGGAAGGAGAAGAAGAAGAAGAAGGAGGAGGAGGAGGAGGAGGAGAAGAAGAAGAAGAATGAGAAGGGGAAGGAGAAGGGGAAGGAGAAGAAGGGGAAGGAGAGAAGGGAAGAGAAGAAGAAGAGAAGAAGAATGGGAAGGAAGGAAGGGGAATGAAGAGAAAGGAAGAAGTAGAAGGGGAAGGAGAAGAAGAAGAAGAAGAAGAAGGGGAAGGGGAAGGAGAATAATAATAATAATAATAATAATAATAATAATAAGAAGAAGAAGAAGAAGAAGAAGAAGAAGAAGAAGAAGGAAGAGGAGGAGGAGAAGAAGAAGAAGAAGAAGAAGAAGAAGAAGAAAACAACAACAACAAATACAACAACAACGACAACAACAACATCAAGATCAAGAACACGAACAAGAACAA
>JAFLJL010017594.1:15000-21357 GCA_018398815.1 Conus ventricosus | reverse complement strand
AGGTCTTTGGCCTAGTTTGGCCGCTGAGCTTTGCAGTACTTGCCGCGCTTTGCAGTCAAGTGATCATAAATGATCGCATGACCTAGTTTGCAGGTGCTCCGCTGACGTCATTGGCGCAGACTGTCCGCCTTTGCAGGTCAAGCGATCATATATGATCACTTGGCCTAGTTTTGCTGTGCTCCTCTTTCCAAACCAGGCTTGCAACTGGCTTTGCAGAGTTACAGCAGTTACTGCTTAGCCGAGCTTTTATGGCGCTCTAATCGCCAGTAGTTTAGTACAAACCCTCCATTGTATATTTGGAGCATTTATATGAGATAGTGCTGGCTAACACTACTCCTCTCCATACTGGTAGATGTACAAGGTCTGCCTAGCCCTATCTAGTTTTGCCAGAAACCCCCGTAAATCGCTATTCAGTTGCATAAGTCTAATAATGGTTTGGCGTTTGCTACACAGTTCATTTATACTGATTCCTAGCTTGTGAAATTTAGGATAGTTATAAAACACACACAGAAAGTTGAATAAGTTTTCTAGCATACGAATCAGCCATGTTTGAAGCGTTTTTTGTTTTTTTAAACATGACTTGAGCTGTTTCAAGCCAGCGCCCAACAATTAACGCATGATGGATTGTTTTGCTTTGGCCGACTTTCAACAATGCAGCGCCATTTATTAGATAAGGAACCATCTCATCGATAGTCAAACATGTATTGAAACCGGCTATATGTTGTTTCAACAATATTGCCTTCAATGTTTTCATTTCTTGAACCAACAAACCTTTAAGATAGTCGTGCATTTCCAAAGCAGTCGGTTCACTTTTTTCGTTTTCTCCACCTTCTAGAAAAGCAATGCTTCTTTTCGGTTTCACTGGTAGAGAACATGCTTCGCCTAGTTCTTTTTTGACAAATACTCTAACATGCAGTTAAAGTAAAACTTATGGTCTTGAATAGCGAAAGCCTGTTCTTCGGTAAACATGTTAGCCATTTTAAAATAAAAACACAACTAAAACACAGTGGTCACACCGGAGCACAGCCAAAAAACAACCTTCTTGTGCGGCAGTCCGGGAAAGAATGGCGAAACCGGTCTTGCCGACGTGGCAGCCTCGACGTGGTAGTGTCGACGTGGTAGTGTCAACGTGGCAGTCTCGCATTCTCTCGAGAATGTTCAAGAACATTGTCTTGTCGTCATTGACAACTAATTGACTGTGCGCTGTGTTTCTATGCGAACGAAGGCCTCTTGTCTGCGCCGGCTGTAATCCCTAGCAATAAATTAAGTGATCAGGTTTCAGCCTAATGGCGGGTCTCTATAACTCCCACCGCCTCGTGTCTGCCTGTCTGTTATACAAAGTTTTGTAGGTAGAAATTAGTCAGAATAAGTGTGCGGATTTTATGTCAAAATATAACTTAGTTTTAAAAGACAAGCAAGTTTAGTAAATTAGTATTGAAAACGGATAACCCTACACAGTAATGTTTGTTTGTTGTAAAAAAATCGTTATTTTTTGGTTATTGAAAGAGAATGTGTGATGGATTATCATTTTTAATTCATTGTTAAAACCTTACTTGTCAGAGAACAGAGAAATGTCCGTTCTAAGGTCACCCGCCTGAAACTAGTTTTAACTAGTTTTAGGCGGGTGAGTTAGAACGGACATTTCTCTGTTCTCTTGTGTGTGTGTGTGTGTGTGTGTGTGTGTGTGTGTGGCGCGCGCACGAGCGCGTGCATGCGTGTGTGTGTGTGTGTGTGTGTGTGTGTGAATAAGTGAGTGGCTGTGTGTAAGCTATGAGTGTGAATGTGCGTGTGTCCACGCGTGGGTGCGTACGTGCCCCCCCCCCCCCCCCCCCCCCCCCCCCCGCCCTCTCTCTCTCTTTCTCGACCACCAATTCCACATAACCCCTCCCCGTCTCCTTCCCCCCCCCCCCCCCCCCCGAACCTTACCTCCAGGGCTTTATGATATGCCCCCCTCTCTCTCCCCCCCCTCATGTTGGTCTGTTGACAGTGCTGCATCAGCAAACAGTGGGATATTAATCCACCGCCGTGTTTCAGCACGCCAGTGGGCTATATTCATACACCGCCGTGTTTCAGCACGCCAGTGGGCTATATTCATACACCGCCGTGTTTCAGCACGCCAGTGGGCTATATTCATACACCGCTGTGTTTCAGCACGCCAGTGGGCTATATTCATACACCGCCGTGTTTCAGCACGCCAGTGGGCTATATTCATACACCGCCGTGTTTCAGCACGCCAGTGGGCTATATTCATACACCGCCGTGTTTCAGCACGCCAGTGGGCTATATTCATACACCGCCGTGTTTCAGCACGCCAGTGGGCTATAGTCATACACCGCCGTGTTTCAGCACGCCAGTGGGCTATATTCATACACCGCCGTGTTTCAGCACGCCAGTGGGCTATAGTCATACACCGCCGTGTTTCAGCACGCCAGTGGGCTATACTCATACACCGCCGTGTTTCAGCACGCCAGTGGGCTATATTCATACACCGCCGTGTTTCAGCACGCCAGTGGGCTATAGTCATACACCGCCGTGTTTCAGCACGCCAGTGGGCTATATTCATACACCGCCGTGTTTCAGCACGCCAGTGGGCTATAGTCATACACCGCCGTGTTTCAGCACGCCAGTGGGCTATACTCATACACCGCCGTGTTTCAGCACGCCAGTGGGCTATACTCATACACCGCCGTGTTTCAGCACGCCAGTGGGCTATACTCATACACCACCGTGTTTCAGCACGCCAGTGGGCTATATTCATACACCGCCATGTTTCAGCACGCCAGTGGGCTATACTCATACACCGCCGTGTTTCAGCACGCCAGTGGGCTATATTCATACACCGCCGTGTTTCAGCACGCCAGTGGGCTATATTCATACACCGCCGTGTTTCAGCACGCCAGTGGGCTATACTCATACACCACCGTGTTTCAGCACGCCAGTGGGCTATATTCATACACCACCGTGTTTCAGCACGCCAGTGGGCTATATTCATACACCGCCGTGTTTCAGCACGCCAGTGGGCTATAGTCATACACCGCCGTGTTTCAGCACACCAGTGGGCTATACTCATACACCGCCGTGTTTCAGCACGCCAGTGGGCTTTTTCATACACCGCCGTGTTTCAGCACGCCAGTGGGCTATATTCATACACCGCCGTGTTTCAGCATGCCAACTATTTTGGTCCCCGAGGGACACTCTTGTTACAGCTCCCCGTTTTTTTTCTGTTCTTTCGCACTCAGTATCCACAGAGCTTTAAATCGGTGTGTCCATGTATCCTACTGGCCATGGTCATCGTTTACCTGTCATTCATTTCATAGTTGCAGGACAGTGTATTAAAAAGAAGGAATGTGAAATAAAAAGGACAAAAAAAATTCATGTCACATACTAACTTTGAAGCTGTCGTTCCACTTTCGGCTCCAACGAGTATGGGATCTTCACGATGCCTTGAGCTTTGTTTGTTTGTTTGTTTGTTCAACTGTTTGTTTGTCTGTTTGTTCAACTGTTTGTTTGTCTGTTTGTTCAACTGTTTGTTTGTTTGTTTGTTCAATTGTTTGTTTGTCTGTTTGTTCAACTGTTTGTTTGCACATGACCAAATTTGAACGTTGAGAGTGATCTGCTTTCAGGCAAGAGAAGGAAAGTGAGTTTGCGGGTCGGGCAACGCATCGTCATCAGTCACGTGTTTAAGCGGCGATGGTCTTGTCGTGAAGCAGATTATTCTGTACAGCTGTGAGGGGGGGGGGGGGGGGGGGGGGGAGGGGGGGGGGGGGGGGGAGTGACTGCTATGGTTGTCTTCTGTTTCAAGAGTCTGCTGTTACAAAGTGCATGTAAGCACTCACAACTAAGCCGGATACATTCGAGCACCAATATACCTACGCATCTGTCACCTGCAGCACATAACAAACAGAGAGAAGAGAGAGAGAGAGAGAGAGAGAGAGAGAGAAGAGGAGAGAGAGAGAGAGAGAGAGAGAGAGAGACAGAGAGAGAGAGAGACAGCGCAGACAGACAGACAGTCAGACAGGGATGCAGACCGACCGACAGAAAGAGACACTGACAGACAGGGAATGGGGGAGGTTGGTTACAGTAGTATTGACAGGTGAAAGCAGCACAAGCGCAGCTGGTTTAGAATAATGGCTAAAGGCTGTCTCTGCTGCGTATCATGCCTCCTGAACAGCTTGAAAGAGACAGCTGTTCCCCCTCTCCACCTGACTACACACACAAAACACACACACACACACTCTCTCTCTCTCTCTCTCTCTCTCTCTCACACACACACACACACACACACACACACACACACACACACACACACACACACACACACACACACACACACACATACACACACGCGCGCGCGCGCGCGTGCGCGTGCTCACATACAGACGCACACAACGTGCGAATTGATATGAGAACGAGTTTCATTTTATGGATGTATAGATGGATGGATGGATGGATGGATGGATGATTGGATGGATGGATGGATGGATTGATAGGCAGACAAACACCTAGATAGATAGATAGATAGATAGATAGATAGATAGATAGATAGATAGATAGATAGATAGATAGATAGATATAGAGAGAGAGAGAGAGAGAGAGAGAGAGAGAGAGAGATAGAGAGAGAGATAAATAGAGAGATAAATAGAGAGATCGACAGATAGACAGACAGGCAGATCGATCGATCGATCGATCGATCGATCGATAGATAGATAGATAGATAGATAGATAGATAGATAGATAGATAGATAGATAGATAGATAGATAGACAGAAACCGATATGCATCTGACATCAAACAGCAGCCCTCCACACAACACAAACACAGCCTCTATCTACGGCATGGTTTTCAGTCTGCTGTCTGCTATCAGCTGGCACACAGAGCTCCACCAGTATTCCACCAGAACCCCCTGTGTCAATGATGACCCTGAGTGCAGGACAACGTCCACAGAATGACCCTGAGTGCAGGACAACGTCCACAGAATGACCCTGAGTGCAGGACAACGTCCACAGAATGACCCTGAGTGCAGGACAACGTCCACAGAATGACCCTGAGTGCAGGACAACGTCCACAGAATGACCCTGAGTGCAGGACAACGTCCACAGAATGACCCTGAGTGCAGGACAACGTCCACAGAATGACCCTGAGTGCAGGACAACGTCCACAGAATGGCCCTGAGTGCAGGACAACGTCCACAGAATGACCCTGAGTGCAGGACAACGTCCACAGAATGACCCTGAGTGCAGGACAACGTCCACAGAATGACCCTGAGTGCAGGACAACGTCCACAGAATGACCCTGAGTGCAGGACAACGTCCACAGAGAGCTCCACCAGTGTTCCACCAGAACCGACTGTGTCTGGGAATGACCCTGAGTGCAGGATGACGTCCTGGTTTCATGCCACTCTTCCTGACGACGTCTGGAAGGTTTGGTCCCATCCTGAAAGGTCTGCTGTGCACACTCCTAGTCCCCCCCCCCCCCCCCCCCCCCCCCCCACACTGACCTCTAAGTCCATGGCCTTGGTGCTGTCACAGCTGTTGCAGGCCATGAGAGGCCGGAGTAGCTCAGTGGGTAGAACGCCGGACTCATAATCTTGGTGATCCTGGGGTCGCGGGCTCAAATCTCCGCCAGGCCGTTTCGGTCAAGGGGGATTTTCCCCTCGGAGTTAACATTGGTTCTGACTCCATTTCCCATACAGTCCTTCGAATGAGACTATAAACCAAGGTTCCGTGTGTGAACGCACGCATAACACCTTGCACACACGTCAAATCCCATCACCAACTTTCGGAAGAGAAGGCCAGTTTGGCCGTTGGTATAGATGATACGCTACACGTAGCATGCACTCTGCGTGAAAAATCGAAAGAACGAAGAGTTTGTTAAATTGAATGAACGATATTGACTGGATGACACGGGAAACGACTGAATGAAGCGCCAGCAGGCAGCTCTTCAGTCGGCTCTATCCAGGTAGGCAGCCCGTTGTGTAAAGGAGAATGAGGATTGTACAGTGCTTAGAGCTTGGTCTCTGGCCGGGGATAGGCGCTACATAAGTACTCTTAATGATGATGATGATGATGATGATGATGATATAATAATAATAATGATAATAACAATAATAATAATAATAATAATAATAATAATAATAATAATAATAATAATAATAATAATAATAATATAATAATGACAATAATGATGATCGATGGCCTGCTGCCCGTGAAGAATGTTGTCGCTGCTCCTCCTGGTGGTGGTGTAGTGTTTCCAGGGATAGTGCTGTCTGTCTGGGCCATGATGGTGGTGCTGTCTCTGTCTCGGCCATCATGGTGGTGCTGTCTGTCTGGGTCATCATGGTGGTGCTGTCTGTCTGGGC
>JAFLJL010017593.1:27358-46981 GCA_018398815.1 Conus ventricosus | reverse complement strand
TGGTACTGCCGCAGCACCGACACTCCACAGGGCACAGGTCAGTGTCAAGCTGTCCGGACGCACCTCATAGAGGAGCACTGCACTGCATGCCAGTCACTTTGGCGGTGTACAGAGGTCCTGTCCTGATCCTGCATATGCAGGGACATGCCTTCCAAACCGTGCGATAACCACAACGGCGCTATTCATGGGAGCTCAACGTCGGCGAGCTCTCTCTCCTGAGGCCACACCACATTCCTCGTCAACTACTGCCATCGCGAGTTCCGTCGATACCAGCCCCCCCCCCCACCCCGTGTTCTACTGTAAAGAAAAACGCACAGGGGAGATCGGGTTCGGGAGATAGTTGGACTTGGTTCATCCAAAAAGAGAAATGATCAGGCCCAGTGAAGATTTCTTTCTTTTAATTTGGTCTATAGGTCTTATGCTCATTAAAGGGTGGTGACATGCCCAAACAATAGGAAATGAAAAAGGTACAGTAAAAGGGGGCAAAAAGGATAAATAAAGGTAGAGTAAACGATCAAAGGGGAAAAGTAAAATGGTAAAAGGGCGAAACACGCGAGCCAGCTCTAGCAAACCGTGGCCTGTCAATGTAAAAATGCCAACCGAACGTAAAACCACAATATGCATCTTTCACCAGTGCCATAGTTCACATACACCGATTCATTTCATATGTCCTTCCACGTGACAGAAAACTTCATTTAGCAAAATTTCGAAGCTTGGTCAGTCTCAGGGATGAATATATCCCTAATTCTACTGCAAGCCAGTGCATATCATTAAGGAGCACATAACAAGGAATGCGCTACATATGGCATTCGGAACCATAGGTTCAGCCATATAGCTCTTTTAGATCTTGTATTGGATTTGTACAGAGGTTTTCATCATGATTAACCTATCCAAACAAGAACTAATCGAGTGTCACAACGACCACTGCTGTTAAACAGGGTGAACTTACCCTCAAAGACACGGTTCAAAACCCTGTTGATGCCCTATAGTCAGAACAGCAACAAAACTGCCAGTTATGTGGATTCATATCCCTAACACTATTTTTCCACCTCATTCCATGTGTTTACTTCATAACTGCTCATCACTTTGCTTCTATTAATTAAGCAAAATGGGATAACAGAATGCACCCCAAATTTACAACCAGTCAACGGAATCGACGGTGAACATAATCAAGCGCAACACAACACTTTCGACTCTTTAATATGAAAAACATGAAAAAAACAGCAACAAAAGAATATCACAGTTTACATCGGACATTAAAGGCATACAGCCTATATAGGCAACTTGCCTGTAACCTTCGTCTTGTATTTATGGCAGACAGATACCTATAGTCGGTCTATGGAACATGTTCTTCAGTAAAGATTTATCGTTAGAGATGAGAGAGAGAGAGAGGAGAGAGAGAGGATGGAAGTGAGTGAGAGAGAGGAGGAGAGGGGAGAGGAGAGAGACGACGAGAGTGAGATGAGAGAAAGTGAGAGAGAGATGGCTTATTCGCTCCGGTCAAAAAGCAATGCAAACCATCTTCTACCATAGCCCATAACGTCAATACACTTCTCTATATGGTTTACCGGCCATCAGTAACGACTCCTGTCTCCAACTGGCTCAATTATTTAATTCTACAACATCCTTAATGTCAGTCTACTACATCACTATTTTATTGCTTAGTCACTTATTACTGAACAATTTTACATTAACATATTACTGTAAGGACTCCTTATCTCGCTGGATTTGATCTCATTTAGTTATATTTTTATGGTCACAGATAAATGAATCTAATGACTTTCTATCTGCAATATTAAGTAGGTCTTTCCTTTCATTTTGTGAACTCGTCTTCTAAAACTATTTCAAATGCTGTGTGTAATTAAGACCCATAGAAAAACCAAAGGTCAAGAACTAATATAGCATGGTACAACTAATCATATCATTTCATGATTTCACATGGCGCACCATAGCAAAACACTATTAGTACTTAGTTCTGAGATGCTCGGCCAGAATTCAGAAATGGAAAAATTGGCTTCATTACTTACATTTCTGGTGCCATCAGAACAACAGCTCCACACTTCACAGACTAAGGTGTCGTCCTCTCCAGTTTGAGATTTGGGGCCTGATCGGTATAACTCAGTAACTTCAGAGCACCCACGCTTCCCAAGCGGTCACCTAGGGTCGCTGCTGTCAGATCCCCCCCCCCCCCCCCTAGCCTCATTGATGATTTATAAGGGAGAGTTCTTGTTTTACTGCATCTATTTAACTACAATCGTTTCATCATCCCCCCCCCCCCCAACCATACATGTCCCTCTAACCTAAAGCATACAACATCGTCTCAAACATTGCGTGATCCTAGGTCTCACAAGTGTGTATATATAAAATATTAGGTAATTCAGAATATTTCTTAAAAATTACGGATGATCGAACAACCTAAAAGTAAGCCCATCCCACAACTACTGGTCTTCCTCTTACATAATGGGGCTGGCACCCCCACAACTTTCCTGGTCTCTTCCAGGTTACTCGAGTGTATTCCCTCTGTGGCATCTACCGGCCCGTCGCCGGTCAGTGCCTTCAAAGGATTCCTCCTTAGATCGCCTCTACCTGGGCGAACTGATCGGGGGTCGTCAGACTACCTCCCTTGGTTATCTAATCATCCTAACCATGGCACTCCTCAGTGGAAGCTCACATGAATCTCTGGTTCCTTAGATGCCACACAACTGGGCGAACACTCTTCGGGGGGCATCAGACTACCTCCTCGGTAATCTAACTTTCTGCCGTTGGCACTCCATCAGTGGAAGAACACATGAATCTCTGGTTTACAACTTAGGGGGTGTACTTCATATTTATTGTTATATATTTAGATATTGTATTAATAAACAAGCGTGCTCTTTATACGCGTTACGACTCGCACCAGTCTAATCGGGTAAATTTGCAACGAAGCCCCCTCAAAGTTAAAGCCTTTTTCTAAATGTCTTTTGCATCATCCTCTCTCCCTCTCGCTCTCTCTCTCTCTCTCTTCTCTCTCTCTCTCTCTCTCTTCTCTCTCTCTCTCTCTCTTCCCTCTCTCTATCGCTCTCATAAACTCGTGAAGACATTTTAATTTAATATTAATTAATATTATCTTGCAGTTCATTGCAACACCAAGCTGCTCTGTAAGTTGGCTGGAAACGGTGCTCTGGTATCTTACTGGGAATTTATTAGTTTGGTTATATATATATATATATATTGAGGGCACATTAAGTCCGTTATGGCGAAGCTTGGCTGTGTCTGGAATTGGCACTGTCGTCTTCTGTCCGTGGGCAGGGCTGGTGTGTTGGGTCTGTGGGGTGTGCTCGGCAGCTGGAGGGTGGTGTTTTCGCCGGTGGGCTCTGGCAGTCATGAATTTCGGGCTGGTTCCCATGGGGGATGCTACTTTAAGGCTGTTATGTGCTCGCATCATGTTGTTTAATTTACCTTGTTCAGGAGCTGTTATGTCCCTTGATATTCTTAATGTGAGTGTTCCTGTGCGTGCTGTACCCATCGTCAAACACAGCGCAGGCTCCAAAGGGTGGTACAGACTGCTCTAAAGGCAGGCGAGACAGGGACTTCTCTGGGTCCCTCCCCAGCGCCTTCGGGTGTTTATTTTTCTTCTTCATTTATATTTATATTATAGTTTTATATATATTAGATATTACTATCATATTCCTAATATATTTCTATTGGCCTATACGTGTGGCGTGTGCTGTGCTGTGTGTGTTTTTGTGGTGTGTGTGCTCGAGACCCATGTGCTGTGTGTGTCGTGTGTGTGTGTGTGTGTGTGTGTGTGTATGGGTGTAATTGTGCATAATGACTGTTCTCACCTCAGAGTGAAAGGCAAATGAATCTCTCTCTCTCTCTCTCATCTTTCTCTCTTCTCTTCTCTCTCGACTCTCCTCTCTCTCTCTCTCTCTCTCTCTCCTCATAAACTCCCGTTGAGATTGAAAACGTCGATGGTGGCCGCGGCGGCCTTCTACGAACACGTTCACCAGGTTTTTCAGTCCCGTTCACATGTGTGCAAGGCTGGGTCTGGCATACGTTTTCACTGTCACGATAGCAATATTCTCATAGAGCCTAGACTAGAACTCACCCACACACACACACCCCACAACACACACCACACACACTACACACCCACCACACCACACACACACACACACAACACACCACACACACACAATTTAAAATTTCTCGTTACATGTTCATTTCTGTCTCCCCATCCCTCTTCACTCTTTAAACCATTCGGTCCCGGAAGGAGAATTACTTTCGCAGGCCTCGAATCTTCATCACACAGACATAACTGACTAGTTTTTTCTCTTAACGTTGTCAGTTGATTTCCAACAATGGGTCCGTTAAGCCGCTTGATGGTTTTGGTGTACTTGTGTATTTGGTCATGTGCTCGGTTAGACTGGTGTTTGTTACCATGGAGTAACACGTCATGTACATAGTCAGGATTTTCTTTTTTCAAGATCGCTTAAGAGAATTATGTCTCGAATGCATTCTGGACTAACGGAATATACCGGTTATGCTCGCATGGACTGTCTTGTGTTCCATAAAACAGAAAAGAGTCGACCTGGACGTAGTGTGGCTGAATATGGCAAACGCATATGGATCTGATGCCCTCATGAGAGATGTTACAGTAGGCTCTTGGACCTGGTACCTGTGCCAAAGAACATCCGCGACATGCTCAAGACAGTACGTCAATGGGCTTCTCAATGCGATGTTCTCTACTCCAAGGACGTACAAAATACGGATTGGATCAACTTGGATGTGGGCCCTTGCCTGGGTGTGCAATTTCCGCGATAACTGTTCGTGCTGGCATGGTACTCACTTCTAGTAAAGCTAGACATACACTACGCAACGCGAGACAAACAGACCTTGGCGATGGGATATCAAGATGCATCCTCTCAAGGGTAAGGGGCCCTTATGGATGAACACTTCAGTGTATTTTAATCCAGAGAAAGACGAGACACGTCATGTGATGAGAGCGCGGACAACCTTAGGTGCTCTCATCCAGAAATGAAGTATCAAGCCAAAGAAGAAATCCCACGGAGTGCTCTCACTGAGGAAAGGAAAAAGTGGCGAATCTGTGGTCTTCAGTGTTGCCAACAGGCCGTTTCCAACAGTCACAGAAGAACCAGCAAGAGCCTTGGAAGATGGTATGTTGATCGCCTGGAAAGACACACAAAGTGCAAAAGAAAACCATAGCAGATGGACCGGAAGATGGCTTGGAGGACCATCTGATACCAGTGTGGGCTCCTGCGCAAATACAAGGTCTGGTGTCTGCCAGTTCATGCTGATTCCAACTGTCTATGGCTCTGATGATATACGGCATCTGCACCAGCACAGTGGAGGCAAATGGAAGCACAAAATCTATATCGTTACATGGAAATGGCTTGGTGTCCCACCTGTCTGACTGTGACATCGCGCGTCACTGCTCGCCAAGCAATGCCTCAAACTACTATGAAATCCATCCATGGAGGTATACAAAGCAGGGAAGTTCTACGGACTTCAAAGCATGCTGGGGACTCAGGAGACAAGGTGGTTTAGAAGCAATCAAGCCCCAGTGAAGACAGGCTGAAATGGAAAGTTCAAGAAGCGATGGATTTCTGCAAAAGAAGAAAGTCTCAAGATCAGAGAAATAACAGGAACACACTGACCAACAGACAAGGGGACTGGGGGTGACCAATACTGAATCCGGTGGTTCAAAAGGCCAAAGGAAAAGCGCAAAGAGACTTGATGATTTAGGAGATGAGAAACAGGAAGAAGACCAAAAAAGACTCCAAAAAGCAGTCCAGCAGAGCCAGCAAGGGCAAGGACATCGTGGGAGCATGCACTCCAAAGAAGTCTAAATTGGAATGACATTTGGCACATGGCCCCTCCTCAGGATCAGCTTCATTCGCAGATCTGCATATCGCCCTTCCTGCCCCAAATGCAAACCTGGTGAAGTGGGGGAAATCAGGCACGATCCTGCATGCCCCTCTGCCAGCAAACAACAAACAGTGGAGCATGTTCTAGCTTATGTACAAGTAGCCCTGGCTCAAGGAAGTTCACTTGGAGGCAACAACAAGTGCCTCAAAGAAATTGTTTAAAGTAGTTGGGCTAGTACAAATCCACCACAAAGGAGAGGAATCAGCGACTCAAAGCACCCGCAACAATTATTCTTCACGGCAGGAGGCAGGCAAATCATGGCCAAGAACAAAACAGTGGCCACTTCGAAATCATGCTGGCAGAGTCTGCTGGATGGGGCAGATGACCTGGGAGTGCACTGCGACCTCCCCGAATGGAAGAGTCTCCATAGATCATAGCAAAGAGTGGCATGGACCTGACATATTTGTCCACTCTAAGTCAACATGCAGACTGTCATGATCCGAGATCACGGTGCCATATGAGATACAGAATGGAGGGAGCTCAAAATCTACAGACTGAAAAGTATGATGATCTGGCAAACAGGCCTGAGGAGTGAAGGCTATCAGGTCATAAGTCCTCACGGCAGAACTTGGAGCTAGGGGATTTTTGTAGGCGTATAACGATAGTGCATTCCGCCTATGAAACAGCTCTCAGTTGCTGGGAGGAAAAACCAGAGACCTGAAAGCAACTCGGCAGAAGCGGCAGAGAGGTGTGCAAGCTCGATCTTGGTTTCATCATGGAGGAACAATAAAGTGAACTTCATACGGCTTAATTTCCCTACAAATATCAGGTGTCTGTGGGCTCCAGCTGGTTCGTGCTTAAGCGAGAAGTCATTAAGAAGAATAAATGAGCATCGTCCAGAGGGTCTGGTGTTCGAATCCCATGCCATGGCTCGTCCCAAGATGGGGGAAAAAAAAGGGGCAGCAGAGGGCCATCCGGAGTCATGTAACCCGGGTGTGGCCCAACCCCCCTAGAGTGTCCAGCGAGATAATGGGCCGATTCACTTGCTTGGCTAGGGGGCTTCTCTTCTGGGACTCTCTGCTGCACGCTCTCCACGAGTTTAATATTCTACTAAGATTCGCCATCAAATATCAATTAGAAAGACTTCTGAGATGGAAAATTATTCTCCACACTAAGAAATTCCCCCCCCCCCTTCTCCATAGCCAAACAATGAATTCTTGGATAAGACAACATTAGGCAGAACATTCCATTTTCGATGTCACGATTGGATTCCTATGGTGGAGCCTGAAACTTGTAGAACTTAGCTGGACTTTTCAAGTTGTCTCATATCAGAAAATACTTGGTGTAAACAGGTTGGCTTATACAGAGATGACGTATTGACCAGTTAAAAACAATAACCAAAAATCATTGAAAACAAGAACAAAGAACTTTGTAAAATGTTCCAAAGCCATAAGCTAAAAATCACAGTAGAAATCCAACAAAATACAGTACATTATTTAGACCATAACATTAGACCTTAAGGATCATTACATACAACCCCCCCAAATATAAAAAAACCTAAAGACAACACCTGTTACGTAGACATCAATAGTAGCCATCCACCCTCCATTTTAAAAGCCATTAACCTTAATCGGTATAAACAATAAGATTATCTAGACTGTTATGAATGAGAAGAATTTACACAGTGCAGCAGCGAACTCCCAAGGAGGCGTCTGAAAAGAAAGTGGCTACAACTACAAATTACAATATAACCCAGATAACAACATGAAACCAGCACAGGAAAAAGCCGGAAAAGAAAAAAATTATATGGGTTATAACCTCCATATGATGGAAGAAACCAAAAACTAACTTATGACACAATTACATAAATAGAGTATGTTTTCTTACGCCAACTTGACTATCCACCCCCACCCTCCAATCCCCGAACTAATCAATACCCAATTTAAACTACCTTTCTACACCCCCCCCCACCAAACCCCCCCCTCCCTCCCCCTCCCCTCTCCACCATTCAAACTAATAAAACCCATATTCTTTCTTTTCTCCACTCTTACTTTCCCAAATCCATTTTTCACATTTCTTTCTTTTTTTTTTTTTTTTTAATTCCTTTTTCTTATATCATAAATGTACCATAAATTTCTTAATAGCATAATTCATAATAATGTTCTAAAAATCAAAACTAACTAAAACACACCCCACCACTACACACACACACTCTTCCATAAACTCTAATACATCCCATAAAAAAACCCACATTTCACAAATCAAACCATAACCCATTTACCCCCCCTTTCTTCAACCTCCCCCCATACCATATCAATCAATCTATCATCCCCCACACCCCCCCCCAAATTATCCCCTCCTCCCCCACTGGTAATTGACTCATTTTTTCTTATTTCAATATATTTCAATGCAACTAAAAGTTCGACTTGATGTCTTTAACACATACACCCCCCATATTCTTAATTTCATCACCCACCAGAAAAACCCATACTCAGTCGTAAACAACAATAGGTTATACTGAAGTTTATATTGTAGTGTCTCCGTGAGTAATCATTATATAAGATAGTCGATATTCTCCTTAAGGTTACTCCTACCCAATTCTATGATTGTCGTATTTGTGATTCTTCTGTGATGTTGTTGAGCGGCAGATCTGTTTTGATGGGTATTATTTTGTATTATATTTAGATATTAATAAATGGCTATTGATTTGATATTACTGCTGTAGAACTGTGTAGAAGTGTGTATGAGGGTCGCTCCGCTGTTAGTTTTTGTAGTTTATACCTCGCCTCCCCCCCGTAATGCGTTGTTTCTTAGATCTGTTTGATTGTTTTGATGAGTGATGGTGGTGAGTGTGTGTGTGTTGCAAGTTAGTGTGTGTGGGTGTGTTGATTGGCCCTCGCTGCCGATTTTTTGTGGATAATAGTGGGTGTTGTTTAACAGGTGGTTGGACCGGTTTTGTAATCATTGTACCTATGGGTTGGGATGCAGGTGATGCGGAGGGTGAAGGGAAAGAAAGCAGGGGGGTTATGGTGTTGTGGCTATAGGATTTTAGTTCAGGCCCCCGTCCTCCCCCCCCCCCCGCGGTGGTTAGTGGGGGAGGAGTACGGGGTAGATCAGAGGGTAAGGTAGTTTATGTTGGTATAGGAATGGGGTGTCGGTGGTAAGTGAAAGATGAAGGAGGGTGAAAAAAAAAGGTAAAGTGGGGGGGGGGGAATTTAATGGGGAAGGATTAAACAAATTAAGATTATATAGATGGGGGTGGCCTGTAAACTACCTGTAGTGATGAGTGAAGGGGATGTGGTGGTGGTGTAGTATGAGTGTGTGTATGTGTTTGTTTTGGTAGGGGATATTGCCCAATGAGTAGAGACCTTAGTGGTGGCGCCTTTTCCTTCGCTGTTCACATACTCCCCCACCAAACAAACTTCACATTCCCACTACCACCGACTTAGTCCCGCCCTACCCAACAAAACCACAAACAATAAAACGAACTTCCCACCCCCCCCCCCCCCCTTCCTAAACCCAAAAAGATGACCCCACCCCACCCCTCGCCTCCGCCCCCCCCCCCCCCCCCCCCCCCCGCCTCCCCCCTTTTTCCCTTCCTCCCCCCCTTGTCTTCTTTTTTGATCTTTGTGTTTGATGCTTTTTGTTTTGTCGTATTTGTTTCTGTTTTGTTTATGTATCTCCTTCTTTTAAGAGAGATTTTACTTTTATTTTTTGTTTGTTTGGCGTTTTATTATTTTGGTTTTTGTTTTGATTTATGGATTTTATGCCTCTTCTTGGTCGTTGTGTGGTTTTGTTTTTTTGTTGTTTGGGGGATTTACCCCCTTTTTATGTTATTCTTACTTGGGGTTGTTTACTCTTTTTTTTCCGCTTTTCCTTTCCCCCCCCATTTGTTCTTTTTGGGTGGGTTTTTGTTTGGTTGTATTTAAGTTTATTGTTTTTTATTTATTTTTTTTATGGTGTTTTAATATGGGCTGCCCTCCACGTAGCCTTTTCCCCAGTTCTCAGTTCAGTTTCTCATGTTGTTCCCGCAGTTTTCCTTGTATCTCCCGCCCTCCCCCCCTCTCCCCCCATGCCCCCCAACTATACCCCTCCCCCCCCCTCGAACTTGTTGCTGCATTTGAAGTATAAATACAAACTGGCAGCATGCGTACCTCTTAACCTGAAAATTCATGCTCTGCTGACTTCGGTTTGTATGGCGGAGCCATTTGAAAGAGATACATCTTTATAAACAAAAAAATGGTTCGAGCAATTTACGTCTTGTTTTTGTTTCGTATTTCGCTTGTTGAGGAACCTATGTCACTGAGATGTTCCCCAATTTTTACACGAATGGAGAGCAGAGAGTGTTGAGCAACCTCACCATGACATAAAAAGACATGGTCCGAATGTTTATTTTTATGTCAAGTGCAGATATTGCTAATTATGTAGTGATCTGCAAACGAGATACGAACAGGGATTTATTATTGTTTTGTTTTGCCTCATGGTATAGAACATTTCACAGTCATTCATTCATCAGTTTGTTTGTATTCCAGCATTTATTAATATACTGTGGGTCACCAGAATACCCATCCCAGCCTCATTCGCCTCTAGTGTGATGTAATAAGTGAATTATTGCCCTTTATCATTACGTGCAAAATGGCCCCGCCCCCCCAGCACATCATTTCCTTAAAATCATACCTGCCTGTTCAACCCAGGTAGAACCCATACCCCTGTTGTCATTGCCCTTGCAGATGACCCCAGAAACACTTTCCCCGTCAACATCACCTACATTGTTTATTCCACTAAGAACCCTTGTCATCATCACGCACACATATTTGCCTAATTAAAGGATCCATTTTGTATCATCATTTATATGTTATTCTTAATAAAACCAGTCCCTGTCCTTTTGCCAATTACTATTTACGTTTGTAAACGTTACTCCAGCTATAATGTGTCACACTTAACAATAACTTTGTCGATATTAATTTCCGTACGTTTGACGTTGACCCACGTCGTAAACGTAATATAATGGTATATGTTAGTGTTGGCTAATAATAAAATATCCCTAACTCCCCCTCCTGCCATCACCACATGTTGTGCAACCCCACTAAGACTCTATTCTCAGACATTCCCTTTACCAGCACTATTAGCCTACAAAACACATCTTAGTGTTCTTTGTGTAAGTACTTACAATCATCAGTGCAACTCAAAAATTAACTGTCCAGCGTGCCATCGTTACCTTGGGTGTGGTGTTCCCTGTAAAACACCCCCCCAGTCTCCACTGCTTAGTGTGTCCTCTCAGTAAACTTGTTGTTTTCAATCCGGTCACTATCTTTAGTGTGACCCCAAATCGATCATAAACCATTTGGGCTCCAGTATGCTACCCCTCATAAATCTTTTCCTTTTACTGTGTCGCCAGTAAAACCGTAAACCTTCCCAGTCTCATACTTGTATCGTGATCCAAATGAACTATGCCCTATCATTCGTACCTTTTCTCCGATTCCAGAAAGCATTACCTGTCATTCTATATTATTCGCGTTTCTGCGCTGTGATCTGCTGTGCTGAACTATCTCCCTATCATCATCATCATTGTTTGTTATCCCAGTAAACCAGTAAACCATCCTCCTCATTATTACTTACACTGCTAACCGCGCCGGTCAACCCTTCCACCTATCTGATCACCTATGGTAGTTGTGTGTGATGTGACCATGTTATACTTTCCTCACTGTCTTCACTACCTTCAATACGTCCCAAATATTAACCCTTGCCATTTATTGCTGATCAGAAGCTTCAGGAGAAGTGTTTTTATCGAACACAAAACATGCCCCTCCCTCTCCACCCCCCCCCCCCCCCGCCCCTTCCTTCACTATCCTCTTTTCCCCAGCATACACGTGTGTAGTTGGACCCTGGCAAAACCATCGCTTGGCGTTATCACCAAAGTATGAGAGACCAGGAAATCACCCCTTGTCATAATTATCTATACACGTACCTCAAATAATCATCCTTTTGAATATTTTAATTTAACTTGACCCCAGTCTGGAAACCCAGCCTCTTGTAATCGTTTGCACCCAAAAAAAGTCATTTCACTATTACACCCTCTTGTCATTGTTAACCCCTTCCTGCTGGACGTTGTAACGCACGGTCCAGATTGCCGGCAGAGATAAACAGAAATACCGCTACGCCCCGAACGTGTGTTCACGTTCCTAAACTTCGTAACAGATAGCAGAAAAATCTACTTGGAGACGACCTCTAAATGTTCTCACCTCTTCTACTGGTGTCAGGAACAGCCCCTTTCCCTTCTCGCGAGCAGCCAAGCTGACACATGTTATGCAAATTGCGAGTTAGAGGTACAGTGAAATAAGCATAGTCAAGATGGCAGCTCAACCTAGCACATCGTCGAGACGCGTCCGTTTCCAAGCGTCACACCTGCCCTGCTATTTTAGGTGACGTTATAAAGTATCAAGAGTGTGATGAGAAGACCTTTGAGGATTCGGATCTGATACTTAGCGATGGGTGGAGAACGGATGGGGAGAATCAGCACTAGCCATTTTATCGGACTGGATACATGCTGGTGATGGACGTGGCTTCACTGTTCTGTACACAACACACAGTAACGGAAAGCGCCGTCAAGTGGCGACGAAGCGGATTTTGCGAAACCGCGTTCCGTGCGTGATCGAACACTGCAACCCCTCCTTTTTGACGAAACGGGGTGGAGACATGGTCGGGTTCAGAACGGACAGTGAGGTACCGTGGAAGCGGCGGTGGCGTGGCATGGGGGGGCGTGGTTCGCAACGGCTGATCAAAGAATGCAGTTGGTTGACTGGGAATTTGGTCTGCTAGTCAACCTGTGCCAATTTTCAGTCTGTACTAAAGTTCCAGTCTTCAGTTCCTTCATGACAGACACTGGTTTAAGGCAAGTAGCTCTTTTATCTTTTGTTGGTTTGTTTTGTTTTGTTTTTGTTTTTAATCCATGATTCTTCATGCCTTGATATTCATTTTCCTGTATTTCTCTTCTTTGCCCATTTTCCTACTGAAAACTACGTTTATGGAACAATGATTACTGCATAATGGATAGGTAGGACTGTGTAGTGTGTGAGTGTGTGTGTGTGTGTGTGTGTGTGTGTAGTGTTGTGAGTGTGTGTGTGTGTTGGTGTGATGTGTGTGTGTGTGTGGTGTGTGTGTGTGTGTGTGGTGTGCACGCACGCCTCTCGCCTATGCATTTTTTATGTCTGTATGCCAAGTTTTCCATATAACGTTTGTTCTTTTTGTATAATAAAGAAGCACTCTTCACAGCAGTTTTTTTGTTTTGTATCATTGTGGTGTTTTTATCATTCATGTGTGTGTGATACTGTAAGTGTGTGTTTGTGCTTATGTGTATTGTGTGTGTGTGTGTGTTGTGTGTGTGTGTGTGGTGTGTGTGTGTGTGGTTGTGTGTGTGTGGAAGCTGTAGTTGTGTAGTGCATGTGTTGTTTGTGTGTGTGTGTGTGTGTGTGTGTGTGTGTTGTGTGTGTGTGTGTGTGTTGCTCAACTGAGGGGGTCTGCTTATCTGTGTGAGTTTGTGCTGTGTGTGTGTGTGTGTGTGTATGTGTGGTTTGTGTCGTGTGTGGTGTGTGTGTGTGTGTGTGTGTGTGTGGGTGTGTGTGGAAACTGTATGTATGCGTGTGTGTAGTGTGTGTGTTTGTGCTTGTGTGTGAGTGTTGTGTAGTTGTGTACTGTGTGTGCTAATCACATGTTAATTAGTGGGTGAACCATCATCATAAACAAACAAAACCAATATAGAATGATGTGAAATTGTAGACAAGAGTTATAAGTAAGTATATCACACAAAAAGCTAACAAATACTCAACAAATTTGGGTGTATAATGTAAATGTTAGTGAAAAATACCGTGAAATGCATGATTATGCCCCTTCTTACCCAACAAATAGTACCCCCCAATTATGAGCAGATGGTCATGCAAGAACAACCATTCCTTGGGATTTATTATGACTCTGTCATGAGTTTAGTGCTGATGTTGCACAATTTAGTCACATCACTTTTTCATTGTTTACACTGATTTTATTATGGTGCAATTTGTTTATTGTATACTGAAACAGTTCTTTTTGTTGAAACCACCAATATATGTTATCCCTTGTCCATCCCTAATGGCTCACAAATACATTATTGTTTTATTAGCACTCAAAGTTTGAGTATAAGGAAAGAGAAGCCATAAAATCTAAGTCATATGTAATTAGAATAATAAGCTGTAATTGAGTGGTACTGAGCCTACCCCAAAATAGTAACATATTATGCCCCCTTTCTAGGAGAATTTGGGTACCCCCAGTTGTACAGACAGAGTGTTACACGTGGGAGATTTTATTGACAACAGTATGAATTCCCAGGTGTTGGTTTGTTGTTGAGCTAACATCCAAAAGGTATTTTTGTTGTGTTTAGTGGGTTTTTATGTGCTCACAATTATTCTAAAAACTCTCAACATTTGAAACCAAAACAAACAACTGTTTTATCACATGTTATTAGTGTGAAACCATATCTTAACCAAACAAAACAAAATAATTGAATGAGGTGAAATTGTAGAAAGGGGTATAAGTAAGAAAGCACAAAATAATCTAACAAATAAACTCAACAAATAATGGTGTAATGTACATGTTAGTGAACATGCCGTTGAAAAGCATGATTATGCCCCTTTTTACCTTAAAAATTGTACCCCCCAATTATAGCAAATTTACATCAAGAACAACATTCCTTGGGATTTTTATGACTTTTCTTGTGCTTTGTGCTGTGCTTGGATATTCAATAAGTAGTAAAGACCACTTTTTCAGGTTTTGACCTCATTCTGTTTGGGCAATGTGTTTGTGTACACTCGAAACTGTTTATTTTTGGTACAATTTTTCTTTAAATTTTGTCAATTTCTGCTTTACTAATTATCAACAGAATCAAGCCATTTTGATTAGTGACATGGTTAGACAAATGCATAAAACATAACATGCTATAAAATCAAAGCGATTCTGTCAGAAATAAGTGAGCAGTATCATTTCATTGAACTACCCCAAAAAGCTCAATTTTACCACGGCAGACAGATTTTCAAATGTGCTCTTATAATGTGGCAGTGAAGGGGTTTATTTCAGTAATAATCCCAGTGAGATCGCAGCAGTATGTATTCGTGTAACCATTCCCAGTTATCATGACCAGTTTGTAAACGATACTGTCGTCCTTACTGAAAGCGTGACCTTAGTAGACTGTTCATGTCCTAACCTCAAAAACAAATAGCAGCAAGAATAGCAGGGAAACACGATGGACAACAAATAATAACAGCTTCACATCAATGGCAACAATGAAATCAGGTATACAACAATTGACAACAATACTAAAGGTTATAAATTGACAAAAAAGTAACGAAAGGTATTACATACATCAGTAACGTCAGGTAAACATCATCGCCAACAATAAAGAAAGGATAAAAATAAAAATGATAAGACGACAACTAACAACAATGACATAACAACATCAATCGGTAAAACAACAATTAACAGCAATCAAGCAAGTAAACAACTGTGGCTTCAATAGCAAATAGGTATGCAATTGGGCAAGGATAACGACAGATGAATAACATCTTGCTAAATGAAAACAGGTAAGCAATCTTAAAAACATACAATAACAAATTTATTAAAAACAAATGGCAATACTAACAGTAAGCAAAGATTACAGCAAATTTAACTAGTAACAATAATGGCAACAATACCAAGCAGAAAACAGCCACGAGAACAACAGCAACATGTAACTACAATGGTGAAAGACAATTACTCAATAGCAACACATAAAGCAACAACTAAAGAGGGTTACAAACAGGAAACAACAACGACAACATTACATCGAGTAAAAAAAAATTATGCAGCAATCGACAAAAAAGTGGTAACAATGGCAGTAACAACAAACATCTGTAGTAAGTTTCTGGTAAGCAGGACACCTGGTCAGTAGGCGGGGAGGCGCCATCTTTTAACTGCCCATACTCATGACTGTTACAAGCTACGGTCAGCACTCCAGGCAAGTTCACGTCTCCACAGGTAAGGGGGGCCCCCCAAAATTCAGCAATCTTCACCTTAGCAAAACTACTGGTGGGTACAGTATTTATATCATTGGCGACGAGGATGGCGGCGTTCGACGATTAGCTGAGGTTGGGCTGGATTGGGGGGAAGGATGGTCACAGTATAGTGGAAAGAATTGAACACTATATTGCGGGCTAATGCCATTGATGAGGCAGGGGAAACAGAAAGCCATTCTTCTGAGTGCATGTGGTGGGGCCATTACAAGCTCTTGAGGACCTCCTGACCAGCTAAGGCCTGGTGATAAAACGTACACACAAACTGAAAGATTGGTGTGTTAAACCACCTGCAAGCCCAAGCCTCGGAGAATAGTACAGCGTTTTTTAAGTTTCACACAAGAAGTCGAGGGTTCCGACGGAGACTGTCGCAGTCTATGTTAGTCAGGTAGTAGGCTGTCGGCAGACTGTAACTTTGGAAGAGGGACTGGGACCTGTATGCTCAGGGACGGTTGTGTGTGCAGCATCAACAATGGACGCTCAACACGACGCCTGCTGGCAACAGCGGACTTGACCTTTGCCAGGGCCTTCGAAATTAGCAACAGCCATGGAACAGGCGAAAAGAGCGCAGCAGACATACAGGGAAGTGCACTGCAAATCCCTTGACAGCGAAGCTAAAAGTGTCTTCAGGGTGGACCGTTTCAGCGAAAGAGACAATCGATAGCGTCAAGGACACAGGGAAGATTACTGACAAAAGAGACATTTAGTGCTGGTTCTGCAAGGAAATAGGACATAATTTCAAAGACAGTGCCGAAAGTATCAAGAAAGAGCAAAGAAAGAATCGTCGGGGACGAATTATTGGGGTTAGGGAGTTGTCAGGAAACGTGGATGTTTTTGAGCAGAGGACAGATGATGACAGTGAGGTGGACAAGTGTAATTAAAATCACAGAGACAGAAAAACCATTGGTAATGATTCACTTACAGGTGTTGTTTCCAGTCGAGATGGAAATTGACACAGGAGCATTCTCTCACCGTGCGTGATCAAGTTGAAGAAAACTTTGAGGCGGAGTCAAATGAGGAGGGATTATCTGCCGTTGCAGAAATGCGGGCGGCGACTGGAAAAGTAACAGTAGTGGGATATTCCAGTGGTAGGCATTTGTTCGGTGAACAGTTACATACAAGTATAAGGCTCCAACGACACTGGAAGTAGTGGTAGTGAAAGGAGCATGGTCCCAGTTTTACTGGGGGGGGATGGCTGAAACATCCTCCAGTTGGACTGAGTCAGAGACAGTGAGATTTTTGCATGCAAAAAGGTACTCACAAACCCTGATTCTGCGCTGCAGTAGATTTCTGGATGTACACGCAGAAGTGTTTGAGGAAGTACGGGGCACCATTAGTGAATTCATGCCAACAAATTCGTTGATCGAATGCTCAGCCATGTACTTCAAGCCACGTCCAGTGGGCCTATGCAATCCGTTAAAAAGGTCTGCCAAGAACTAGATAGACTAAGAAGCAGAGGGTACAATCGAGAAAGTCCAGTTTTCAGGACTGGCAGACCCGACTGATAACGGTGGTCAAGCCTGAGAGAGCATTTTCGGATCTGTGGGGACTACTAAGGTCACGTCTACATGGAATCCAAGCTGGACAACTACCCAATCCAGCAACGGAGGATGTGTTAGCAGAAAATGGGAGAAGGAAATTTGTTCGCCAATATCTGGACTCTAACACAGGCCTTCCAACAGCTTCAAATGGATGACAAATCGATGGAGTTTCACAACCATCAACACGCATCCGGGTTTGTACGCTATCAACCGGCTGCCTTTCGGAAATCTCATCGGCCCGGGCATAATCGGGACCATGGAAACCATCTGAAAGGTATTCCTCATGTTACATGTGCGACTGGATGACATTTTGGTGGCAGGCAAGACTCACGGGACCATCTAGAGAACCTTGCGAGCAGTGCTGCAACGCTTTGAAAGCAGGCAGGGCAAGGTTGAACAGCCAGGAGAAAGTGTGTGGTTTTTGGGCAACGGAACTCATCTACTGGGCCCTGAAGATTAAACCAAACTGGACTCAAGCCCATACCTGAAAAGATGCAAGCGATTCGGGACATGCCACGCCCAGTGGATGTCAAGCAGCTGCAAGCATACTTGGGGATGGTAAACTACTACTCCCGGTTCATGCCAAATCTCTCCACAGTGCTGGCACCCCTGTATGCATTGCTGAAAAAGGACAACAGGTGGTCATGGACGGAGTTGGAAGAGAAAGCATGGATCGAGTCAAAGAAGCTGTTACAGTCACCCCAGCTACTCGTTCACTTTGACTCTGCAAAGGACATAGTGCTGGCCTGTGACGCTTCCAACTATGGGGTGGGGGCAGTACTTTCACACAAAATGGAGAATGGTAGTGAACGTCCAGTGGCATTCGCTTCACGCACCCTGAACAGCGCTGAAAAGAACTACAGTCAGGTAGAGAAGGAGGCTTTGGCTATTATTTTTGGGGTGAAGAAATTCCATCAGTATTTGTTTGGCCACGCTTTCGAGATTCATACAGACCACAAACCATTGCTGGGATTGTTCAAGGAAAACAAACAGATACCAGCCATGGCTGCCATGCGTATCCAGAGATGGGCATTGATACTGGCCTCTTATGAGTACACCATCACATACAAAGAAGGAAAGAGACACAACAATGCTGACGGTCTGAGCAGATTGCCCCTCGAGGTGACCGAAGAAAGGCAAGCGGATCAGGGAGAAACGGTGCTACTGATAGAGCAAGTTGAAACCATGCCAGTCACGGCTACACAGATTCGGCAGTGGACAAACCAAGACAAAGTATTATCTCGAGTCAAGGAATACACTCTGAAAGGGTGGCCTGACAGTTACCATGAGGAGACACTTCAACCTTACTGGATTAGGCGCAGTGAACTGAGCATCGCAGACGGATGTGTGTTGTGGGGCACACGGGTGGTGGTCCCACCGAAAGGCCGTGAGCGTCTGTTGCAGGACCTGCATGAGTCACATCCTGGAATGACCCGAATGAAAGCCTTAGCTCGTTCCTACATCTGGTGGCCGAACATGGATAAAGAGATTGAAGACACTGTACGCAGCTGTTCCATCTGCCAAACACAGCGCAACATGCCTAGCCCGGCACCCTTACACCCATGGGAATGGCCAAATCGTCCATGGAGTAGACTGCATGTGGATTATGCAGGACCGTTTCTCAACAAGATGTTTCTGATCATCATCGATGCACACTCAAAATGGATTGAGGCATACCCAATGAATTCATCCACTTCGGCGGCCACTATAGAAAAGCTGCGACAGTCCTTTGCTACTCATGGAGTGCCAGAAATCCTAGTATCGGATAACGGCACATGTTTCACCAGTGCAGAGTTTGAAGATTTTCTGCAGAAGAATGGTATCAAGCATATCAAGTCAGCTCCCTACCATGCATCCACGAATGGTCTAGCTGAGCGCGCTGTGCAAACCGTGAAGCAGGGGTTGAGAAAAGTTAACCAAGGATCCATCGAGACAAGGGTGTCGCGGTTTTTGTCAAGGTACAGGGTGACTCCACAAACAACGACCGGTCGGTCTCCAGCAGAGCTCCTCTTCAACAGAAAGGTGCGCACTCGGTTTGATATCCTCCAACCATGCATGGAGCAAAAGGTGGTTCAGAAACAGTTGCAGCAGAAGCTGAATCATGACCATTCGAGCATGAGAACCTACCAGGTGGGTGA